>JANZLC010000201.1:31082174-31094679 GCA_026413385.1 Erythroxylum gracilipes | reverse complement strand
CACCTTCAAACTGATTAAGTTGGCGTGACAGTTGCTAATTTCCAATCAGTTTGTGTCAGATGTAGCAAAATAGGCATTTCTATTATACATGTATTGGAACTAGCTCCATTATGACCCAATGCTTGAAGTTCTTGTAGTTTAAAAATAATTATTATGCTTCAATTCAATAATAAAACATGGGGCGGTAATTAAGAGTTCACAAATTAAGAGTTCTAACATTTAATTTTTGGGATAACTAATCTCAAAGTGTGTAATCATTTGTTTGTTTATTCACTGCTTAATCTTTTACAATTTTTTATTGAATGACCAAAATTTTAAAACTTCATGGTCCATTTGTTTCTCTTTTGTTTCTTGTTCTGGTTTTTATTTCAAAAAAACCTATTAAAATACTTATTGTCGCAACTAGCTGTTTCTAAAAATTAAAAAAAACACACAATAGTTTCACAAAAATAAAAAATATGATATTTTTTAGTATTTCATAACAGGTTTTCTTTAGAAAAATAAATAAATAACAAAATAATCGTTTCTGAAGTAAAATAAATATATAAATAAATAGAGGAAAAATAGTAGAAGGACAAAAGAATTTTTATGTGAGAAACCCGAGTCCCGGGAGAAAAACCCATAGGATGAAGAGAGCCCAAAAATATGCACTATGTCAAGGAGAAAAATTATAACTATTTTTCTCTCTCACATACAAATCCCGGGACTAATGAAGAGTACACCAATTTGTAACAAGAGTACACCAATTTGTAACTAGAGTACACCAATAAATGTTACAAAGGACTCCCAAGGGGGTGTTTATATAGTAGTATAATTCTAAGGTAGAGAACCTACACATAATAGGAAATTGGGAATAGTGTTAAAAGAGGAAAGAAAACCTACATAGAGTAGGAATCTATATAGAGTAGAAATCTTGAAAGCTTGGGTCATTTTCCCAACAAATCTCCTCCTTGACATAAGACCGAAAGTAAGAGCTCTCTTCGTAGTAAGCCTCGAAGGGCACTCAAGTATTAAGAATTTCGGCTAAATCTAGGCAATACTTAAACTTAGCAATAAGTTGTGGCTTGGTCAACATATACCTTCCACCGCCTTGAGAAGCAAGTGAAATAAGGTTGCGTTTCAAATCAGGAACGTGATGAATATTAGTGAGGGTTTTAACAACACCATCATAAGTTTTAATATTGGTTCTAACTTTCCCTATCACATCACATTGTGTATTGTTCCCCAAAAGGACAACACCCTTAGCAGTTTCATAGGTGGCAAACCAATCCCTGTGAGGACACATAAAAAAATACAACTAGAGTCTAGGATCCATTCATCTTTGGATCTTTGTTCGCCTGAACAATCAAAAGAACATCACTTCCTAAACTAGAATCAACCACAATAGCCTTGGGAGTAGAATCAGATTGATTACCCTTATTTTTACCTTATTTTTTGTGTTTATTTTTCAATTTATAAAAGTTTGAGAACATGTGTCCAAGCTTCTTACAATATTTACATGTAATATTGGCATCTCTACCTCTAGACTTAGATCTAGACTTCTTATGACTCTTACTACTCTCCCCCTTCTCAAAAGTTCTACCTCTAACTGTTAAACTCTCAGCCTCCTTCTCAATGGAAGCATAAAACTTTTCTTTAGTCAACAAAGCAGATTTAACTTCCCCTAAAAAGAGAGTTTTACGATTATCATAAAGCACAATTTCTTTAAAGTGCTTATGTGAATGAGGTAGTGAAATAACAAGAAGCACTGCTTGATCCTCATCATTAATTTTAACATCAAGATTTTCCAAATCAATAATAATAGAATTATGTTCGTCAACATGAGATGGGATGGGTGAACCTTTGGGCATTTTGAGCATAAAGAGATGTTATTTGAGACGAAGTTTGTTGGTCACACTTTTCATCATGTAAAGGGACTCCAATTTCAACCAAAATCCTACAGTGGTAGTCTCATGGACTACTGCTTGGAGCTCTTCACGGATCATGCATAACTGAATAATGGACAAGGCTTTTTCGTCCAACTCTTTCCAATCTTCGTTTGACATATTGGTAGGTATCTTTGTCTTGCCAGACAAAGCTTTCTTCAATCCATATTATGTGAGAACGACTTACATCTGGACCTTCCAAATAAAAAAAAACTAATTTTTTTGTCAAACATGTCGATGTTGAATTTGGTTGAAGGAGACATGCGATAAGACTTGATTGACCAAGACAAACCTTGCTCTGATACCAATTTGTTGTGCGAGTAGCTGCGGAAGTAATGGAATCAATCAAGTAAATAAAGAAAAACAATAAAAGGATATAAATAATTTTTACGTGGGAAACTCGAGTGTTGGGAAAAAAACCACGAGGCCAAGAGAGCCCGAAAATATGCACTATGTCAAGGAGAAAAATTATAAGTGTTTTTCTTTCCAACACACATATCCTAGGACTAATGAAGAGTACACCAATACGATGTTACAAAGGAACCCCAAGGGGTTGTTTATATAGTAGTATAACCTTAGGGTAGAGAACCTACACAGAGTAAAAATTTTGAAATAGTGTCAAAAAAAGGAAAGAAAACCTACATAGTGTAGGAATCTACACAAACTAGGAATCTACATAGAGTAGAAATCTTGAAGACTTGGGTCATTATCCTAACAGATTGTGTTCCTTTTCTAGTTTTCCTAGTTACTCATTTTCCATCAATGTCTGGTTTTTTTGCGTTTGTGGTTTTTCTGGTTTATCATTTTTCTCATTTATAGTATTGCTTTTATGCTTTTCTAGTTTTTTTTTTTATTTTTGCTTTTATGCATTTCTACATTTTTGGTTTTTCGGCTTCTTCGTTTCTTCGTTTCTACATTTCTGGTTTCTACATTTCTAGCTTTCCTGGTTTATTGTTTTCTTAAGTTTTGGGTTTGTTGGATCTTCACAAAATTTCATTAGACAATAATACTTGGTTTAATATTTGGATCATAGTTAGGAAAAGACTATATTTCTCTTCATACGTTTTGCAGAAGGTGTAGAACAATATTCTAAATACATATAAATTTAGGTAAATGGGATGAATAATGTTTCTCCCAGTAGTTAAACTGCAATTATAACCCTTTAAATGTTAATTATTATGATTGGTTCTCCTTCTACATAAAAAAAATGTAAAAATAAACCATAGAGAGGCAGAAGTCACTATAACCAAAAAAACCTTTGGCTACGTTTTTTAGTTAATGATTTTAAAATCATAGCTAAATGTGAGCATCTAGCGATTAGTGACGAATCGTTGCCATATTGCAAGCTTTTGGTAATAATTTAGAAAAATTGTCACCAAATGGAAAGCCTTTGACTACAATTTTCTGAAATTGACGCAAGAGACTTATCCTTTAGTGATGGTTTTATAATATTGTCACCAAAGTTGATGAAGATGTTGTAAGTCGTCGTGAATACGAGACTTTTGGCGAAGACTTTCAATGCTTAATAACAAAATAAATCTCTTATTTATAATTATGAATTCACCAACTTTGACTTGATAAGTTTGTGACTGAACATCATATTGGAAAAAAAAATCATATTATTGACAATAATTCTAAGTGTAAAAATAAATTTAACTAACAAAAATGTCAAATCATCTAAATAATTTTTGAAATTATAAACTTAAAATTAATTAATATTACACAAAATTATACTTTTTATTTTTCTCTATCAAATTATATGATTTGACAATTTTATATGGTGTCACAAAATTTTCAAATAGTTTTGACATAAAGTTTATAATATAATGATATATGATTCTTACCAAAAAATAACAAATAATGATATATGATAAGTATTATAATATAATGATTGATAGTAAGTAATATAAGATTTTAATTAGAACTTTAACAATTCTTAAGGACAGAACAATAAATAAATTTTCATGCTTATTCCATCGAAAAGAAATAAAAATAATTATATTTTTGTATTTCAAGTGACAAGAGACTTAGTAGATAAGGTAAAGGAGTTTCCTATGTCTGGATTCACAAGAAGGCTCTTCGCACGTTTGAAGACATCAATTTAAACAGACAAAGATCTTCCCCCAAAAGTTGGTTTGTTGACACCCTCTTCCAAAAACTCCTTAACTTTAACTAAACTAGTAGAAGATATAGTGAATGATTTCCCAGATGTAGTATGGATCACCGAATTAGATGAACTGCACAAACCATGTGTTTCACCTAAGGAACAAGCATTATAGAACAATCACGTTAATTTCTTCACAATCATTTGAAAAATTAAATCTAAAAAGCTTAGAAAGCTAAATCAAATGGTATAAGGAACAATTTCGAACACATGCATACTTGATTGTATGACTTCATCATCATCACAATGAACATACATAGTTTTTGCAATCGACAACTGTTCTAAAACAACTGATTTCCTTAATCCTGTACAGACCATTGGGACATCAAAAGCACCTCCATTTTCATGTACATTCTCTTGAAGATTCGATGAAGCTTTACATAACACATATTATATACAATCACATGTTCATCTAATAACTTCCTAACAGAAAATGAGATACAAATAATGAAGAAAGAGAGCTAATTAGAATTTGATGAGCAAATATAATGCACATCAATTTATTCTTCAGGAGGGTAAATTCTGTTAGTCGGAGCTCATTATGCCATCGGAAACTATCTGCCATGTCAACATTTTTTGATGAATTTATGTTAACAGTTTTATTATAAAAAAATAATAGAAACAAAAAAGTCATAAATATAATTAATATAGAAGCAGAGTATACAATTTAATAAGGAAATGAAAAATTATATTAAGATATATGCAATTAACAAAATCTTCACAGAAGAAGCAAAGATCATCAGAACTTGACTTTTTAAGTAGCAAAAAGTCCATTACACAAGCATATTTTTTGTTTGCCACTCACCTTTGAAGATAAATAAAACCTAGAGCACATGCCACATATTAATAATTGATCTAACATCTTTAAGAATATAAGACTTCTTATTTGAATGTTTCAACATTCTAGCAATGTTAATTTTGTGATCTATTAATTGAGACAACTTCATATGATAAGGTTGAGAATGTTAATTGTGTATGTACTATGTTTAAGGGAAGCATAATAAAGTGTGCTTTCCTCTGAAGCCATTATTCTGATAAAAAGAGTTGGGCACCCCGAGCCCCTCATCTGATATGGAGAGAGCTACTATCATGGAATTCAAAACAGAAGGAAGTACATAAACAGGAAGGCCAACCTTAGGTAATCAATAAGACGCAGAAATCACATAGAAAATTTATGCAAGAAATCGAAGCAGATGAACATATCAAGTTTAGAGAAGTTAAGAACAAATTTAAAAAGAGGGAAGACTTACCTGAAGAGTTGAAATAAAATTTTATTTAATTAAAATTTTAAAGTGGTCAATTCAATTAATTAAAGTTGCAAATTTCAACTTATTTATAAAAATTAAGATTTTATAATGAAAGAATATATAAAACGGATGAAATCAAATTCATTAATAAAGGAGAAATCATAATTAAAGTGATAAATTCAGGTAATTGAAGATAATAATTTCTATTGATTAATAAAAATTGAGATTTTATAATGAATGAATAAGTAAAATGTACATATATTGATAAAATGAATTAGATGAAACCAAATTTATTAACGAAAGAAGATATGATTATAGGAAATAAAAAAGTAATTGAAGTGATCAATTTAATTAATTAAAGTTACAGATTTCATTTTTTCTTGAAAAATTAGTTATGGGTTTTAATTGATTAATAAAAATTGAGATTTTATAATAAATGAATATATAAGACATACATATATTGATAAATTAAATAAGATGAAAATAAATTCATTACTAAAGGAGGATAGGATCATAGGAAATGAAAGAAAAATATTATAATTAAAATGAGAAATTCAATTAATTGAAGTTAGGAATTGAGTTAATTACCAAAAATAGTCCAAACTTTCATCAATTTTTCAATTATAGCTTGAACTTTAAAAAGTTGCAATAAAATGTTAAAATTTTGATTTTTTTTCAATTCTAGCCTGACGTTAGTCTCACCGTTATCTTTACTGATATGGCACTAACACATGTCAAGGGCCTCTCATTAATGAGACACGATAGCATAATTAGCATAAGTCAGTCTAATTATTGAAATGACGTCGTTTCAGCTAAGTCTGTCATTGCCAAGACAGTCGTTGAAGAAATCATTGCTCAACTGACTCTACTGTATGCAAAAAACCAAACCACTGAAGGGCATCTCAGTATTGCTGGAAATGGTTGGATACATTTGAATCATGTAATTTCCGTGGCTTATGTAGATAGTGTTATACCATTTTCTTCAAATTATAATATTGTTGTTTATGGGTAAACTATCAAAAGGAAGTGGCTGAATGATAATACACCACTAAGTAGGAATGTTGTTTCCAGCTCTTTGTAATTTGAAGGCAATCAATCTGGTGCAATGCCCTCTATTTGGTCTTAGAAATTTTAGTTCAGATGAAATATCCTATAGACTACTAACTTTTTGGCATTTATGAATAGATAGAAGTCCTTTTAAACAAATGGAAGATGCCACTGCCTCCACTTCACCCATTGCTAATAAAGGGTCGAATCCAGAATGGGAACTTTAAGACAGGTTTATCTAGAAGGCTTTCCTTTTTTGTCATTCGATTGTTTTCCTTTCATGTGCACAAGGTGAAAATTTTGCAGAGTTACTGTTATGTTCTCCTTAGATGTGGGAAGATGAAGATGAAAGATGTAAAGTTATGATGGAAAAGAAATCAAGGGGTTCTCTTGCTAGGTCAGATAGAAAAACTAGAATCCAGGAGAAAAAGAAGAAGAAATTGCTGAGAGAATAATGTTATATGTTTTAGTTTCATTTGATAGAATCTTCACTTAACAAGTTTTTGGCAAACTGGTGCATTGCAATCACTAAACCAGTTTAAGTATTCTAATTCTCTTGCAATTTTTTATATGTTACAGGGCTCAAGGGAAGAAAGATCCTGAAAACAGTTTGCCCTATTTGATAGGTAATATGGGAGTTCAAACTCATCAATCACGTTCTACTCTTGACATGCAATAAACAGTTGTCCAACCTCAGAAGTCCTATATCTCTATCAATATGGGAACAACATTTTCCTAATCTTGACTACTAGGTGTTTCTATTGAATCACAAAACATGTGATATCAAATGCGTAATTCAGTTACTCACATTGATGTTGAAAAACTTAGAATGCAAGGTCAGAAAACAAATACATCTATTCAGCAGTTGGTAACTTAGTTTCAACCTTCCAGCTTCTTAGCCCAAGAAAGCCATAGGGAAAGTGATAATCTCAACCAGGTTACTTATAGTTTAGTTAAGTTAAACGACCATGAAGTTCACAAACAGAGTGCTGATAGTGTCAATAATGGCAGTTATGCTTTCCATGAGCGATGCAGTGGTTGGCAATATGGGATTTCTGGCTTTCATCATTGTAAGATTCATCCACTACTTAAACAACCATTAAGAACTATAAAAGAATCCACTACTTAAACAACCATTAAGAACTATAAAAGATCAGCAACCATTAAAAAGCTTAAACCATCACCATTTGACAAAACTACTGCATAGATAAGGTTATCACAAGCTACAGCTATACAAATATTATGCTCAAGGAAGAAGCTACTATAGAGACAATTGTAAATTTATGCATGAATCAAAGGATGCACACAGTGTTTTGAAACTTGGATTAATTTCCACCAATAATAACAAATTCACCTTGAGTACTATTGCCTAGGTGAATATAATGTGAACTATTGTACTGAAAAATCACACTAGGAAAATTACCAGGAAAGACTAGAGGTAAACGGTACCATTTAAAACTCAACCTTCTAGACAGAAATTTTCTAGACATGTAATTTAATAGTACAATAATTCACTACAACTATACCAGACAATATCTATTAAATAGACAACTAAAGAACACTAAAATTTAACGAGGTTCGGCCAATTATGTCTACTTCCTCGAGCATTACTAAATTGATATTTCACTATTTTCAGTAAATAATACAAGTGAAATATTACAAAAGGAGGGGGGAAATTTTTACCTTAAAGAAAGAAGTGCAATTTTTGGGATATCTAACATAGGTGAAGGAGTCTTCTTTTTATATTTGCCTAGGAACTTGGAGACCAGAGAAACAAAAGATGAGCATTATATAGTAAATAGCTGACCAATTCATGGTTAAAATGAAACAACAATCAACATTATAAGCATTTAGATATACCCACATTAAATAATAATAAAACATTCAATCAAAAGGTTTCTCCAGTATAGGAATATTTCATAATATTAACAATTCTCCACCTTGATGTATTTCACATATTCAAATCTCTCACAAAACTCATCATTAGTAGTGTCTTCAAATGCACTTTATAGTGCCCATGTTCAATTTTTAGTAATATTGATCAAGTCCAAACAATGTTGGAATTTGACTACAGTCACCACCTTTGTCAACATATCAACATGATTGTTGGTGGTATTAATCTTCTGGATTACTACTCCATCTTCTTTTAAAACCTCTCGTACAAAGTAATATCAAACATCGATGTACTTTGTCCTTGCATGATAAACTTGGTTCTTTGATAAATGAACAACACTTTGACTATCATAATGTACTTTGACATGCTTCTGTCAAATTCACAATTCATTAAGCAATTCTTGAAGCCAAATTTCCTCCTTCACAGCCTCTGTAGCTGCCATATACTCTGCCTCTGTAGTCGAAAAAGCAACTATTGACTATAAGGTAAACCTCCAACTAATAGGTGCCTTTACAAGAGTAAATACATCGTCAGTAGTTAATCGACATTTATCTAGAACACTATCATAGTTAGAATCACAATATCCAACTAAACAATGACCAACTTTCTCATCCCGCTCAAACATTAATCCAATATCTACGGTATTCAAAATGTACTACAAAATCCATTTCCCTTCTTGCCAATGCTCCTTATCTGGATCATGCATATACTTGCTCACGATTCGTACTACTAATAAAATGGCAGGCCTTGTACACACCATCGCATACATCAAATCGCTAACTGCATTTGCATATGGTGCTTTAGTCATGTACTCTCATTCTACATCTTTCTTTGGAGATAAGGATGCACTGAGCTTTATATAAGGAGAGAGCGTGGTACTAATAGCTTTATATAAGGATGCACTTTTCATTCATGCCAAAATGTTGTAGTACCTTTTTCAAATATTGCTTTTGAGTCAAACACAGTCTCCCCAACTTTTTGTCTTTACTTATCTCCATACCAAGAATTTTCTTGGCTTCACCTAGATCCTTCATTTTAAACTCCTGATTTAACTAAATCTTCAATCTCTCACTTTCTCTTTGATTCTTTGAAGTTGTCAGCGTATCATCAACATACAGGAAAAGATAGTTGTAGGATCCATCTTGTAGCTTACAAAAATATACAGTGATCATATTTGCTTCTTGTGTACTTTTACCCTTCATAAACTTGTCAAATCGGTTGTACTACTGCCTCGAAGATTGCTTCAATCCGTATATTTTTTTTTAAGATTGCACACTATATTCTCTTTTCCAGCAACTTAAAAACCTTTAGGTTGAGTCATATAGATTTCCTCCTTTAAGTCTCCATGTAAAAACACAATTTTTACATCCAATTAAACTAGTTCCATATCAAACTATGCTACCAAAGCCAACAAATTTGAATGAAGGAATGTTTTACAACTGGAGAAAAAATTTCATTATAATCAATTCCCTCCTTCTGAGCATAGCCTTGGCCACCAATCTTGCTTTGTAGCGAACATTATTGTTGTCAAGAAATCCATCTTTCTTTGCATATACCCATTTGCATCCAATTGCCTTCTTTCCTTTTGGGAGACTAGCTACCTTCCATATTTGATTCTTATTAATGGAATTTATTTCTTCATTAATGGCTATCCTCCACTTATCTATTTCAAAACTTTGGACTGCTTCATGATAGGTGGTAGGAGTTTCATCATTTGCAATTTGAGATGTGTAAGCCACCATGTCATCAAAGTGAGCAAGTCTTTAAATTCTTTGTTTTGGCCTACTTAATGTAATAGATTCATGTTATTGTTATGCAGGTTCTTGAGATTGAACCTCTTCTTCATTCGACTCCTCTTCTACTATAGGAGTGTCTTCATCTACTTCATCATTTGTTGCTTGGTTTATAATCCTTCTTTCAAACTCCACCTATTTCTGAGCACTCTCTACTTGTTGTGGAGTACCATTAATCTACTAACCACCTTCAATTATCACCTTTTTCACAATGGTAGACTCATCAAAGGTGACATCTCTACTAAAGATTATCTTTCTCGCCTTTGGACATCAAAGACAATATCCTTTCAAACCAGAGTGATCCTTATGAAAATTGTTTTCTTTGCTTGTGGATTCAAATTTGACTCCTTAATATGATAGTATGTAGTGTAACTAAACACATATAAGGAATCATAATTTGTAGCAGGGTTTTCAAACCTTTTTTTTCCAAAGGTGTTTTTACCACTAATAGCAGTTTATAGAAGGCAATTGATGAGATGACATGCATATGTAACAGCCTTAGCCCAAAATTCTCTACCAAACCTAGTATTAGACAACATATACTGAACTTTCTCCAGCAATGATCAGTTCATATATTCTATCACCCCATTTTGTTACCATGTATCCTTGACTGTGAAGTGTCTGACAATACCTTCATCTTCGCAGACTTTGAAAAATGGATCAGTCCTATACACCCCACCATTATCTGTACAGAGACGCTTGATCCTTTTGCTTGTTCGAGTTTCCACCATTTTCTTTTATTTAAGGAACATTCCCAACACTTCATCCTAAGTGTTCATAGTATACACCTATACTCTTATGGAAAAATTATCAACAAAGATCACGTAATAGTGTTTTCCTCCCAAAGCAGTTGTTTTGGAAAGTCCCCACACATCAACGAGAACATAATCTAAAATACCCTTCATATCATGGATTGTAGTGTTGAATTTCACTCTTGTCTGCTTACCTTTGACATAATTCTCACATAAGCCTAATTTGTAGGCCTGAACTCCTTTCAACAATCTTTGATTTACTAATATCTTCAAAAACATTTCACCTGCATGTTCCAAACGCATATATCACAACCTAGCTGCTTCTAGCTCTTGATCATTATTAGAAGCTATTGTTGTTGTTCCAATAACAACATTACCTTGGTAATAATCTAGGTTATTATTTATTCGAATTCCTTTAATTACTATAAGTGCACTAAAGATGACTTTCATTACACTATTTACTACATTTACAATGTAGCCTTTTGATTCTAGAACTTCTACATAAATGAGATTCTTTGTCAAACTTGGCACATATTTGACATCTGTCAGAGTCCTAGTCGTTCCCTCATGATTTCACAAGAAAATTAACTGATCTCATTTGTTGTGTAGGGATTGTCATTTGTTGTGTAAACAACTCCACCTTTAGCTCTCTAAAATCAAAGAACCAATTGGGATTGGGACACATATGATGGCTTCAACTTGAATCTAGTAGCTATGGACTAGAAGGGCTTATTGAGAATGTAGCAATTAATGAAAGATCTGAGTCTGCATCTTCACACTCAGTAACATTCGAATTTGCAACAACCTTTCCCTTATGAAGTTTGTTTTTATTCTTCAGCTTTAGACAATCCTTTTTCGAGTGTCCTTTTTCCCAAAAAAAGGCACATTCATCTTTGCTCAATTTGAGCCTCTATTTCGATTTCCCTTTCTTTCGTTTAGTCTGGCTCTACGAACGACCTCTGACTACCAAAGCTTATGTTGCTCCACTTGTATGTTCTTTCTTTGTCTTCCTTCTCAATTCATGACTATACAAAGCAGCTTTAACTTCACTAAGAGACATAACAACCTTCCCATGAAGTAGAGTAGTTTCAAGAAACTCAAACTCCTCAGGAAGGGATCCTAACAACATCAAAGCAAGATCTTCATCTTATATGTCACATCTAAATTCATTAAATCAGTAACTAACTGATTAAAACTGGTGATGTGATCATTTACAATGGTACTTGAAACATAAGAGAAACAAAACAATTTCTTCTTTATATGGAGCTTATTTTGACTGCTTTTCTGTAAGAATTTCTCTTCAAATGCGTTCCATAATTTAGATGCAGAAGTTTCTTTCGAGAAAGCATACTTTTGCTCTCTAGAAAGACAAGATCGAATTGTACTACATGATAAACGATTTATAATCTTCCAATCTTTCTCCTCAACATCATCTAGTTTCTTTTCTTCAATGATAATGTCAAGACTTTGCTAAAAAAGAACGTCTTAAACCCCACTTTGCCACATGCTGAAATGACTCGTACCATAAAAAATCCTCATTGCAAATTTTGCATTTGTCACAACAGTCCTTGCTAGAATAAACAAGCTAGAAGTTGTCAACATGGTTTGTTGGGCCCCGATTCGTATTAAGCATGGTTAACTTATTTTGAGATTTTAGTTTGATTAATTGTAATTTGATTGGAA
>JANZLC010000201.1:31055896-31074479 GCA_026413385.1 Erythroxylum gracilipes | reverse complement strand
TGTTCGTAGCGCACCCTTATCGTAGGGTGTGTATCGGAATGACCTACGGGCGTCCCGGTACATGTCCTATGGTAAGGAGGTGCTACATATACAGTTCGATCATATGTATAAATATATACTTATATTCAATAAGCCAAGCATTCTTCCATTTAGTTTAGCACTCATAGCACATAACACTCAAATTCTGCATACATGGCAAGTTAAAAAATGCGATATACAACAAATGGCTTGAGGGTTCTATAAGAACAGAATGAAGAAACTGAAGTTTACTCTGTGAATAAAATGAGTCCAAATTCGGAGCTCATATGCCACAAGCGGGTAGCCGGGAGAAGGCTCTTGTCAACGTGCACGTGATGAACAGAATGGTTCCACTCTCGCCCAAACAAAATCACATATTCATTTTCTCATATGCTCATACTCTATGCTTTGTCTTCTTTTCATTTAATACAAAATGCATGTCCTCTTTTGAGGTAAAACATAATCGTATTTCATCATGCATTTTTCAACATTTACAACAAGTTAATTTCAAACATACACAAATAGGCAAGAATTTGCCCAATTACACTATAACCATAAATATATTACCCATCTAATTAGCTTACGAAAACCTAAGTCAAGCTTGCCTTTCCCTTTGCTCTTGGGTAGGATTCCCTTAGTTTCCTAAAACAACCAAGGCTCCAATCAAAGCAACATTCCAATAAAGTTCATAAACTTTAAAAAATCACAAAATTTCAAAAACATAACCTAACTCAAATTTACCTTACCCAAACCCCATCTAGGTCAGAAAACTTAGGATTTAGTTTAGAAACCCTAGATAACTCATCTTCTTCCAACATAAACCTTTCATTCTCTACACAAACTCCTTTCCTTCTCTAACTGCTTCATCCTCAACACAACCCATTACTTTAATAAAGCAAGAAAAGAGATGATTAACCCACCTTAATAAAGTTGATTTCTCTTCTTTTCTTTTCCACCGAAACCTCTCTTTTTCTCTCCTATTTTCTTCACTCTCTTCCCTTCTTCTAATTCAAGACAACTTATATGGGCTTTCTTCCCATTTTACCCTCCATTAGTAAGTCTCTTCCAAGTTTGCCCCTTCTTTCATTTATTCTAAGTCTACTAACTCTCTTAACCCATTAAACACCATATTAATTCCAACTTAATTCTAACACTTCATTCTAACTTCTAATTTCTAATTTCTATTCATACTTGCTAATTTGATGACTCAACTCTAAAAATAATGAAACAAATAAATCACTAATAAATAAATTAAAAAATTTGGGGTCTAACAAGTGCTATGCAGTTATTAGCTCTCATAAATGAACAACCAATGCTAGGCTTGATCAATTCCGATAGCACTCATAATTTCTTGAGTTTTGTAGCAGCTCAACGTCTCACTCTCTACATTTAATCCTTGCTAAACACTATAGTTTCCATTGCCAATGGAGAACGAGTTAAGAGTTTCGGCGTTTGTCTTCATGTTCCATTTTCCATTGCTAGTCATGATTTTTCAGCAGATTTTTATGTTATTCCACTCGGCGGGTTTGACATGCTTTTGGGAGTTAAATGGTTGGAAATATTGGGGCCTATTTTATGGGATTTTACTGCACTCACTATGACTTTTTCATTAAAAGGCACCTTTATTTTACTACAGGGATTACCACAGCATAGAGACCATCACACCCACCTCTTGATTGAAAATCCTTCCACCGAATAGTAACTAGAAGAGCTCTTATATGCATTTGAAGACTTGTTCCAGGAACCCACTGGCTTACCTCCAATCTACGAGTGCGACCATCGCATTTGTCTACTTCCTGGTACAGCTCCTATAGTGGTTCGACCATACCGATAACCACATCGATAGAAGGATGAGATTGAAGCACAATGTAACAAGATGTTGCAACAAGGGTTTATTCGACCTAGTCGATCACCATTATCTTCTCCAGTTTTGGTAGTTCCCAAACAGAATGGTTCTTAGCAACTTTGCATTGACTATTGTGAACTGAACGCAAAGATGGTCAAGGATAAGTTTCCCATCCCTGTAGTCGATGAACTACTCGATGAGTTACATGGTCCCAGGTACCTTACTAAATTGGATTTACGGTAAGGCTATTATCAAGTTCGTATGTCCCAGGCTAATGTCGGCAAGACTGCTTTTCGTACGCACCATGGGCATTTTGAGTTCCTTGTAATGCCTTTCGACCTTACTAATGCTCCTCTACTTTTCAAGCCTTGAAGAATGAGATATTCCATGAATTTTTATGTCAATTTGTGTTGGTATTTTTTAACGATATATTGGTTTACAGTAAGACATGGGACAAGCATTTGATTCACATGCGAAAGGTCTTTACATTGTTGCGAGCTCAGAAGCTTTACTTAAAGAGCTCTAAGTGTTGTTTTGCATCAGCTCACATGGCATATTTAAGCCACGCTATCTCCATTGACGATGTTGGGGTTGATATGAGCAAGCTGCAATTTGTTTTGGCATGGCCACAACCACAATCTCTCACTTCCCTCCGCAGTTTTTTACGCCTCATTGGTTACTACAACAAATTTATTCATGATTATGGGTTATTGGCTGCTCCCCTCACTTCGATACTAAAGAAAAAATCATTCCAATGGACAGAGCCAGCCTTAGAAGCAGTTGAAGCATGCCTTATTTACTGCACCCGTTTTACAACTGCCTGACTTCACAAAGGATTTTATTGTCAAGTGTGATGCTTCTGGTGGGATATAGGGGCTGTTCTACAACAAGAGGGGGCATCCCATTGCCTTCTTCAGTAGGCAACTGGCACTATGCCATCAGAAGCTCGCGGCTTATGAAAGGGAATTGATAGGGTTAGCTAGAGTTGTGCAATACTGGAGGCCATATTTGTGGGGGCAATCTTTCCTTATCAAGACGAACCATTACAGTCTCAAATTCTTGTTAGTACAGTGCATTACGACTCCCCCTCAACAACATTGGCTTAGTAAACTCATGGGGTATATCTTCATAGTTAAATACCGCGCCAGCCGACTCAACACCGTCGCGAATGCCTTATCCCGATGTTATAACGACGGCTCTTCTTTGCTTGCTATCAGTTCCCCTCGAAGTGCCTTACTTTACTCCATCAAGGATGAGCTGCTGAATTCGGTAGCCCTTCAAACCTTGTGTAAACAGGTTGAGAATGCTAAAACTACTTCAGATTGGCAACTTTGTGATGGATTGCTTTTGTTCAAAGGCTGAATTTATCTTCTCCCTAACTCTCCCTTGATTGCAACTATTCTGTCTAGCTACCATGATAGTGCCCATGAGGGCATTCACAAAATGCTCCATTGGATTCGTGGAGATTTTTATTGGAAAGGCATGAAGACTCTTATGTTATGGGTTGTCCAGTGTGTCAACGTAACAAGTTTAAACATTTGAGTCCAGCGGGTTTGCTCCAGCCTTTGCATACCTACTCAGGTTTAGGCTGATGTTTCCATGGTTGTGGTTGATAGGTTCTCCAGATATGCCCATTTTCTTCCGTTGGCTCATCTGTATAGTGCTACTCGTGTTGCACACATTTTCTTTGAGCATATTATTCAGCTGCATGGCTTACCAGAGACTATCACTTATTACCGTGATGTGGTTTTCACTAGCCATTTTTAGAAGGAACTCTTCCGCCTTCATGGAGCTAAACTGCAGTTTTCTTCGGCTTATCACCCCCAAACAGATGGACAAACGAAGGTGGTTAACCGAAAATTCGAAATGTACCTTTGGTGTTTCGTGGGTGATTCTCCTCGCAGATGGGATGATTGGATTCCTTGGGCAGAATATTGTTACAATACTTCCTTCCATTCAGCATTACAAACCACGCCATTCCAGGTTGTGTATGATCGCACCCCACCTCGGCTACTTTCTTATAACCCCGGCTCCACAAGGGTTGATGCTATTGACACTGCTTTTCTGGATAGAGATAAAGCACTGGGTGACATTCACAACCGTCTCATCCAAGCTCAAAGTCGTATGAAGGAGTATTATGACAAGGGCCATCGTGATGTTGAATTTGCTACTGGTGACCTTGTTTGGCTTCGCCTACATCCTTATAGGCAACATTCCATTTAGCTACAAATTCACCGCAAGCTCTCTCCTCTGTATTATGGTCCCTTTTCCATTTTAAGGAGGCTTGGCCAAGTTGCATATGAGCTTGACTTACCAACCGACAATCGCATCCATAATGTCTTCCACGTCTCCCTATTAAAAGCCTTCCATGAAACTCAAATTCCACCTACTACCGCTCATCCTCCACTAGATGATGGTAAGCTTATTCTTCTGCCAGATGCCATTCTGCATGCTCGACTTAACCGTGGGTAGAGGGAACTTTTGGTCCATTGGGAGGAACTGCCTGAATCTGACGCCACTTGGGAGCCTCTGGACCAATTCCTCCAGGCGTATCCATCTTTCGAGCTTGAGGACAAGCTCTTTCAGCAAGAGAGGGCTAATGTTGTGGATGCATTTGTGGGCCAAGCGTACATGACGAAGAATCGTTAATTTCGGTTCCTTATTTCCATTCTAGTTAGTTAAGTTGTTATTTCTATTTGAGTCAGTTTGTTTTTTCTATCTTTGCTGTATTTCCCTTTTAAAGAGAAACTTCCTCAATAGGACTTCTAATGATGTAAGGAGACTAGCCTATTTATATGGCAATCGCAACAATAAAGAATAGGCAGGAATTTTTAATCAAAACACAAGATCGTAGTTCTCTCTTTCATTAAATTCCAAGGTTTCAGTCTTCCTTAAACGAGCTGACTTTACATTCACGATAGGTCGATCTAAGAACCCGAATAAAGGCAAGGAAAAAGGAAGGTTGTTTGAACTTAACTTTACTGTCAATCGCCCCGCGACGCAATCCATAACTCGGAAACTTAACAGAGTCATGGAAAGGAGACGTGCATAAACGTTTAAAGCTAACAAAAATTTGAGCTTTGTATACGAAATATCCCCTACTCGGACTACAAGAAGGAAAGTTAAAAGGCTTCTGCTAAAAAGGGTCAGAGCCGTAAATTGATCAAGTTCCTATAATGGGACAAGTTCTTCTTAAGCAATTAATTGTTACATAGTTCCTTTTTCTTTTTTGAAAATTCCTTACTCCCCTTGTTATTCAGCTATAAGCCTATAACAAAATTCATTGATTAAGCACCCTATTTGCTCCCCTTACTCCATTCCTTACTCCCCTTACTCCATTCTGTGTCAACGATCAATTAGTAGAGCGTTATGATTTCATAATATCAACCATACACTGAAGCAAGGAAAGAGTTCCAAAGTCTAGTATCATACAAAGATAAATGAAAATACGATACAACATAGTCATTCCCAGGGATCTGAGGAACAACCTTATTTGCTGTCTTCAATCTATATACATGTAAAGATGCACATACTGGTACATAACACAAAAGAAATATGCACTATTCAACACCAAAATGCTCTGTTCTTTACTGCAATTTTTCCACCTTCCTCGAAATTACTTTCCTTGTAGTCTAGTGTCCATTTCTCAAATGTACATTCAGTAAAGTCATAGTAGCTACCGTGAATAGAGAGTTCCCCACCCTTTACTTTTTCTTCTATCCACGGATAACTTAGTAGGTTTACCAAGGAACAGTTTACTGATTCCTGCAGAAACAATAAAGGAACAAAATAATTCCACGCAAATAATTCCACGCAGCTACTTTCAACTGAAAGATGAAAGCACATTGCCATAATTTTTTAGATTAGCAAGTTATCAATACACTTCTTCACCCACCAGCTTACTGTCAACTACGTTTAAGAAGCCAAATATTCGGATTTAAGGAGGAAATGAAATGTAGCAAGATAGTGCCTTTGTTAGGTGATGGATGGAACCCTCTTGAAGGAGTTCAGCCTGCCAATTAATGACCCATCACTGGCATTGACTAGAGCTATTCGGATCTTTTACTACAGAAGACAGGCAGAAAAGTCAATGTAACCCACAATTAGCAGTGTTACATTGTGGAGTGAGCAAAACATTTCTTAGTCATATCATTGCTCTGCATTCCCTTTGCATATGAAAAACTCTGAACCAAAAAAATGAAAAGAGGAAAAGAAAATTCCCAATATGCACTCTGAAACCTATAAAACCATCAAGCTCAAAAAGAATCCATAAACAGTGGCTCATACTGATTAAATGACCGTAATCCTAGGAAACCATGGTTATATAGATTAGGATAACAACGTAAAGTTGGCCTATACTTGTTAGCATAAGGAAAAATATGCAACTTTGAAAATGTCAAATCCCAAAACCAACATCTAAAGGAATCACCTTCTCACAGTGGCTGCACTGCCGATCAAAGCTTAGACTGGTTGTAGCAGCTTTCGTTCTCACTCTTGCATTCATCCCAACCGCAACCCAACTACCAATGAAGCTACTGAAAACAATAATGAAAATGGCATTGAAAACCAAATCTGTAAGCAACTTTCATGAGAATAATGGCAATATATCATTACAAAACTAGAAATGAAAATATCTGAATCACCTTGTTTCTACATCATCATGCATACTCATTAGTGCACGAATGCCTCCACACTTGCTGTGGCCAATGACTAAAATGTTTTTGACCTGCATGAAAATCATTATAGTTCCTCCAAGAAAATTGTGTCCTTTAGTATTCATTCACACGGTTCAGTATTTATAACCAAAATGATGGCAAGGTAAGTAGATATATTCAATGATAGTGTTTTAATATTCAAGACTACAATTACAAATTCATCTAAGCATTTCCATAATTTTATTCTAAGCATGAATTTTTATAAGATTAAGAGTTCATGCAGCCATCATCATCATAAGTCACACCGTCTTTTCCCTTATTATCAGGAAATAGTCGATAGATATTGTACTTCTAGATCAAAAAAAATGAGATGAATAACTTACATTAAGAGAGTTTACAGCAAATTCTAGAGCAGCATTTGTTTCTGATGGTCCACTCTGCACATAAAATTGTAAAAGTAACTTTACTTTTAAATTATGTAGTCCAAGTATTCACTCCAAAGCATCAATACTCGATATGAAGCAGAAATAAAGACAAGGATGCTTCAGATTCAAAAAATCATATACCTCATATGGAGGCACCATATTTGCAACATTGCGGACTACAAAAGCTTCTCCTGGTTGGAACCCCAGAATGCTTGAAGGGCAAACTCTGGAGTCAGCACAGGCGACCACCATAAACTGAGATTGATATTGTTAGACAATGTTGAAAATCACTTCTCCACACATCTGAATTATTATCTATTGAATTGCTGTTAAAATTCAAGAAGTCTCCAAAGGAGTGTAGACACAAAAGAATAATAAACACAAACAAGGGAAAACATCATCACCTCTGGTGCTTGAGCATTGGCAAGATTGTCAAAGTGCTCCAAGTTTTGCCTGTTTGAAATTTTATCAGATAGAGGATTTGATAAATATATATTACAGCTAAGCCACATAGCAGCAGAGCTTTCATTCCTTACATATAAACATGCTTTTTGAAATTAAGAAAACGTTGCTTTATCTCATCAAATAAATCAGAACCACCCTCTGTTGCTGTAGCAGTTTCCAATTTCTCATTGTTGAGTTCCTTGGACAGTTTTGAAGGCTCCACAGAAGCTTGAAGTTTTAAGTTTCTCCTGACAAGAAATTAGCAAAAATAGACATCATTTTCGTTACAAAATAGGTAATATACATCGACACGAAGTATGTTTATTTTCTGCACGAATTAAATGCACTTTTACACTTCAAATATCTAGAAACAGATGCCTAAATAACAGCTCGTGTGGACACAAATCGGGAAGATCTTGATTTGAGCACAATCATACACATGGCAAGTTGGCGACCGCTTCAAGGGGTAAAGAATCATTCAGGACATTAAGTTGAAATTACCCCTCAAAAGGGAAACACTGGACCAAGAAAAGCCTCTATAACGACTATATCTAAACCAAATTAAGAAACAGAAGGGGATAATTAAATTAGATTAACCAAGTTCGCAAGATTCCCATCTTAAGAAAGCATCATAGCACGAATTATTTTGACAACAAAACAGAGGATTATGAGCAACATGGGAAGGATAAAGAAGAGATATTTACTTGGAAGGTGATCGAAATCTTAAATGGGTCTCGTTAATTTCTCCTGAAACCGCCTTGGAACAGACGATCTGCGTCATATGAAAGCGGAAAAGACATCAGAAGCAATATGACACAAAAATGCAGGGTGGAGACAGTCAGACAGAGACGGAGAGAGTGACAGAGATTACATTTCGGGTCCTAAAGACCGAAGGTCTAGAAAGATCCGGGGATGAGGTGGACGGTACATAGAAAGAAGGATCCTTGAAAACATAGAGATTTGCTGGGGAAAGACTTGCCATGAGAGAAAGGAGAGAACTCAGAAAGATAAAATTCTGTTATTTGGGATGTCAAATATAGGAAAGAAGTGGACAGGCATGTCCTGTAAGAACAAAGGGTGTTTAATACAAAAGGTCCGGTGGATCTAGGAAGCACATGTTTGCCTCCAACATTGACGGAGGAAACAATGTGAACGACAAGTTTCGATATTGCTGAGTAGACAACTAGACATGCCATGCGAACGGAGAAAATTAAAAGAAAATACAAGAAATGAGAACGGAGGGAATGACTAGAGAATTCAAAAAGGAAATAAAACCATCATATAATAACTAACATGTTGGAAATTCCTGATTTAACAATGTTCCTTGTTTCTGGTTCTTAATAAGAGAAGATTTCACCTTTTTGTATTTTATCAGAAAATATTTTATCTTTATAAACAAGTTATCAAGTGTGTTGATACCTTAAAATAAATTAGTTCATATGGCTTAAAGGCCAAATTAGCCCGAAAATAAAAACTCAATAAATGTGTAGCTAAAGAATTCATGAACAACGAAAATTAGGGAGGTAGGAAGAAATGTGTAAATTTATGAAAGTTTAGCCATCAAAGTTGAGAAAATAGTGAGAGGTAGTTAACAAATAGTTAAGTGGACTGAAAGTTTAGTAGTTATTAAACACTAAGGGGCGATTGGTTCCACTTTTTTTAATTTCTATTTCTTATTGTTAGTTTCTGTTTTTTTCCTAAAAAAACAAAAACCTGTTTAGTTGAAATTTGTAATATAACAACTGAAAACAAAAACCTATTTGGTTGAGATTTTTAATAAAAAACTGAAAACAAGAGGACCATAAATTCAACAATACCATCAAAATGGAGGAGACGAGAATCATAGACTAACACTATCACAATACCACACAAATCAATCTCTAGAAAAAACAATAAGCCTTCTCAAAAAACATTTTTTTATTTTTAATTTTTTTTACAATGCAAATTCACTTTTGTTATGTTGAATTTCCTTTTGTAGATTGTGAGTTTCTTTTGCAACAAACAATTACTTTCTTCACTTTAGATTTCTTTTCAATAATTTTTTAACATTTTGGAAGCTTAGAATTATATTTTTCAAAGCTCACTTATATCGGTGATAAGAAGTTAGGCATAAATTATGAGAGAATTCTTCCCCGGCATGCACGAATTTCAGATTAATACCAAATAATTTGGCATGTTCGATCAAACAACTAAGCCAAGAGTACAAAATAGAAAAGCAATTGCTTTGCCTCTAACTTTGGAGGAAGAAGTCCCTACAACTATAGGGAATGAAAGCTTTGTATCCCAGATGATAGGAAATCTTAAAAAGGCAGTCTCTCCTTCAATTAACTTTCTTAAAGATGATAATCTAAAATCGTTGCAATGGAACTACATTGTTCCCATAAAATGAAGTTTCAAAGTTGAAGTCTAACACGACCTTTACAACCGACACAATCAAATGATTGACAGAGAATGTTGATAAATTGTCTATCTCTTTATACAATTTATTGGGCATAATTCGCCTGCTTTAGCAAAGCAAATCTCTGAGGACTCAGGGGCATCCTGTTTTTAATGCATTGGAAGTTGAAGAATGTAGCCGTTTTTCAGTTACTTCCTCTGTAGATGAAAGATACGTCCCTCCGTATAAAAGAGAGAATATCTTTATAACACTTACTCGTGTTAATACTAGTAATCGCCAACGTGTAGCCAAGCCCTAAATTCCTAATAAACAAGGATTTCATGGGGAGGTTGAAGCTAATGAATCGTAATATTGTTTGAGAGATAATATTGCAAATATAAACTACAATCCCATTATTTACCCCTTATAAATGAGGTTACAAGTTTATATAGTAGTAGTCAGAGAAGCAATGACGAATTGTACGTGCCTAGTTTAAAACAGTTTGCCTTTCTAGAATTCCACAAACGTTATCCAAAGTAGATTGATCAAGAAAATCCTTATCCTCGTGGTAAATCAAAGTTCTCAAATTTAACTTGTTTTTCTTTTTGGTGAAGATGATTAATCCATCATTGAGCATATAGCTAGATTCACCATACAATGTGGAGAATTAGCAATTATGAAAACTTAAACTATATTAAGCTCAGGTTGTTCCTGAATTACAGGAACCATCTTTTCTTGGTACATTTTATTACTTAGGAATTTTTATTTTTGCTTAGGCCAAAATAGGAAGATTGTTTCATACTCAGTTTTTAGGACTAAGCCTAAAGTTAGCATAACTGAGTTGTCAAAGGTCACTCTGAAAAACAGTCATAATGATAATATATTCATCACTCGTTTCAAGAAAATAAGAAGTCAATGTCGAATCACACTTCTAGAAACTAAATATGTTTGAGACCAAAAGTCTTCGAATGTGAAGATCTCCTCAAGGAATAAGGTTACCGAAAGAAGAATTTGTTAGGCACTTATTGAGAAAAATTCTTACTATTTGACAATACCCAAAGTCAACATCCCTGGAAATTGTTTTTGCCCTTCTTTAGAGCCCAAATCCTTAGAAATCAAAAAGAAATTGCAAGCCTTGTTAACTTAAGTATAGTACACCTTTAACACCTCTAAAATGAAGGAGATTTTTTACCATTTATTATAAGAAAATTTTATCACCTTAATCCCCAAAGCATAGAATTCCTATGAAAGGGGAATCAGAGGTAGTATATGTAGATCCATCTAACCCATGAGGATGTTTTATCCTTCACAGTCCTTTACATCCTTTTTATGAATATGACTTAATTAGTAATCTTGATAACGTGTATACCTAAACCTCCCTCTCTCTTTTGGCATATAAATTTCATTCCGCTTCACCTTTGCTAGGGTAGAGTCTAAGTCATTGTGAGATTAGATGAAACTTCTCATTAGCTTATCTATAATTTTAACGATACTTTTTGGAAACCATATATGTGAGTATCAATATATTTATAAAGTATATAGAATGAAGATGACTAGTTAGACTGTCCTAACTGGGGACAAACTTTTGTTGCACTAGCTAGCTATACTTCTCTTTATCCTCTCAATGAGAGGATTGAAAGCAATGTAGTACAACCTCTTAGATGAAACAAGCACACTAAGGTAAAGGTTAGGAGGTTTAGAAAGCTTTAGTCATGTAATGCACCATAAATAACAAGCATAACTTAATGCACTAGTAAATATAAAGAGCTGGTTTTTTTTTTTGTTTGGTTAATGCTTAATCTAAATACGGCCTTAAATAAATTCAATATTGTCATTAAAATGCTCCTGAAATCATGATCAACCTTATAGAATAAGATAAGATCTTATTCAAAGGAAAAACTTGATATATCTTCAAGGAGTTGTATTTTAGGTAGAATTTAAACTGAAAAACCGAAGGGGGTTAATTATTTCGCAAACTTTCTGCAAACTTAATTGGCACCAACAAAATATAAAAACAAGCAGAATCGAAATAACAAAAACACCAAAAATTTAGTAATGCAGTTCGGCACACCTTCCCTACGTCTGCGGGGACCTCACTTAGCTTAATCACTTTCACTGAAGTACAATAGTTTTACCTAAGGCTTTACTTAGCCGACACCACTCAACCCTTGACACTATCCCTCAACCTCACTTCCTGTGAAAGAATTTCACACCCAATGGTTCGATCGCCTCGTACTAACCTCAACAGAGGATCTTTCTCAACACTCTTTTGAAACAAGAACAGTAACTAAATCACTCAAGTAATTAAACGAACAATTCAACACTCAAGAAAATAATAAATAAAAATAGAGAAAGACAACTTCCTAGATTGATAAGCTCTCCAAAAATAGATCTGAAGTTGTTCAACAAAGGAACCAAGTTGCTGCACTTACAAATCATGCATCTACCAACAAATATCCTCCCATGTGCTGCAATCAGTAACCTTCTTCAAAAACATAGAAAATCAGCAACTCCAATTGACATACGCGAACTGCTTATTCAATGTTAACCGTGGGAAAAAGTGTTGCCCAACAAATCAAACGCAGCCAGTAAAACCAGAAAAACCTTGTTCCATATGTGACCCACACAACCTCACATGACCCAATATCCACGCATCATGAAGCAACTTACTGCCAGATTCCTTTTTTATCAACTTGCGTGAACCTCTAGACTCCTTACTCACAAAGGAGATATTCACATATCTTAGTAGATTTCAAAGAATCCACTAAATATAGGAGGTATATTCACTGTTCATCATCACTATGCCACATCATCACAAAATAATGCCTATCATCACTATGCCACACTCACACAATAACCAAAAAGCTACAGATGGAATTTTGTTAGGTTTTCATCCTTATCACGTGTATGTCATAGACTCCTTGTTAAAATCAAATAATGAGTCAATTTTTGTATATCATAAACTCACAAGAAAGTGTCCATGATCCATGATATCCACGCAAACACAATTTCCTATTAATTACTTGGACTTCTAATAAAACACAAACTCCACCCTTTATATGTCCAATTTAAAATGCCAAAACTAAATAAGGAATATATAAACTATATCCTAACAATCTCTCCCTTTTTGGCATTATTTATCATAAATATGAAACTCCCCATAATTAACATAATTGGACATATAACCATCAAATACACAAATCATATGAAAAATACTGCCCCTTAATCTAACATCAAGTTCCAAAGAACACCAATTATCCAAATTTCTCCCCCTTGGGACAAAAAGATGCCAAAAAGCAAGACAAACAGTAACACATATACCTTGAAATCTCCCCCTGAATGGAACATTCACCATAAACAATCTAATATCTCCCCCTTGGGAACAAGATAATGTCAAAAGTATAATCATACCAGCGGAAGAGTTATAAGCACGCCAAGAAGACAAATTACCACCAATCAAAACACTGAGAGATATGCCTGAAAGAAAGAGAGATACCCGAGAGAGATCCATATTGATGAGAGAGATGAAGAGTCTTCGATAGAGCCAAATAGAAGTCTCTAAGAAAACTATTAAAGGATGAGACGTCAACAACAACATAAATAAAAAAAATGACAAATCTTTTTTTTGTCTTTTTTTGTTTTTTTTGTTTATTTGGTAACATAAAAAATACTTCAAAAATGTAAAGCACATTGTCCCTATGCCCCTCGAAGAATCTCAAACCTGGGCTTACTCTTTGGCTCGAATGAAGAAGTGTAACATAAGTAGCCTGCCAGTTCTTGGTAATCAATCCTTTTACATTCTCTTGTTTTTCTTCTTTCGCTCACATCTCCAATACCATTTTTTGCTAGATGATTTCAAGATGAAGAACCTCGGTTTAAATCAGCTTTCATTGTTTTAGTTGGTTCATCATCCGAAATAACTAAAAGTTCTTTAGTTTCTGCAGTTACTTCCTCAGCAGTAACTAACTGTAAACCACTTTCTACAGCTACTCCATCTGCAGTAACTAGTTGTAAGTCACTTTCTGCAGTTACTTCATCTGCAGTAACTAACTGCAAATATGGGCATTCTCTTGTTTTTCCTTCACTACATTATTGTGCTTGTAATTGGCCCTTTCTAGTCCAAGCTTGCTTCAATACCATGGGATGCTGCTGGAATTTTAATGAAGAGTGTCTAGATTTTCTGTTTTGACCCCTTTGAAACATCATTTGTAGTAACTGATAACATCTTGGCCTTATATGTCCAATGACTCCACAAAAGTGACATGTGGGTATAAATCTTCGATTCTTTCTCATTGTTTCTTCTTCTTGGACAGATTTGGATATGACATCTTTCTTCTCATTCACTTTAGAGCACTCACCCTTATAGCTAATGCCTTGAAGATCCCATTTAACTTTACCAATTTCAACAACTTTTCTAGCTTTTAGGTACCTCCATTTAACATTCTTAATCCCTTTTCAGTAGTTACTAATTTCATTCTAGCTTCAACAAGCTCATTTGATATCAACATCAAATTATTTTCTAACTCTTGGATGGTGTTCTTTATAGAGAGATTCTCTTCCTTCAATCTTTCATCCTTTCTACATATTTGCCCCCATTTTTTGTACATTAATTCGTAAGTCTCGTAAATGTTCTCCATTTTATCACTTGACCCACTTTCATCACTATCATAATCTGAGATTGAGCTTTGAGTTGAATCGTTTGGATTTTTCCCGAAATTTCCAGATTTATTCAATTTTTTGTCTTCAGTTACGTCCTTCTCAATTATTGTTAAACAAGTAGCAGGACTTTTGTTGTACAAAGTAACTAAAGCATCATTCTTCACAACTTCTTCACTTCCGAATTCATCATCACTTCAAGTGCTCGTATAGGATTTTCCTTTTCTCTTCTTCATAGTATTAGCACACTCCACTAGAACATGTCCGAAGCCTTGACACTCATGACATTGAATTCTCTTTACCTTTCTTTCTCCCTTTTGAGTTTTGGCTTGTTTGAAGTTGTTGTTCGATGAGCTCCTGCCTTTTTTGCCTAAACTCGGGTCTAGCCTTTTTCACTCTCGTCAACCAATTACTAAACTCTCTTGTTAATAGTTCCATATCCTCATTCTCGTCGGATTCATCTTCTACATCATTCGCAGTTTTTCTAATTTCCACTTGTAGTGCCAATCCTTTGCTTCTTTCTTGCTTACCTCTCAAAAGATTCATTTCGAAATTTGGAAGAATTCCAATAACTTTTTCCAATGACAGATTATTAATGTCGTGGGCGTCCTCTATTGCTGTAATTTTTGGAATAAACCTTGGAGTTAGCAATCTCAGCATTTTCTTGGCTAATTTCACATTGGAGTATTTCTTTCCCAGTTGATGAGCTTGATTGGCTATATCTCTCAATCTTTCATGAAAATCTCCAATAGTCTCATTCTCATCCATCTTCAACTCTTCAAACTGCACAGCTAACATCTATAGTTTTGACTCTATCACAGATTTAGACCCTTCATGAATAGTCTGTAACATATCCCACACTTATATAGCTGATTCACAAGCTGAAATCATTAAGAAGCGTCCCTCATCAACAGCACTGAATATCAAATACATTGCTTATGAATTTCTCAGTGCACTTTCTTCTTCGACTCTTATCCATTCAGATGGATCTTTCTGAACTGCCTCTCCTTTATCATCAATGATCATTGGATGCATCCACCTATGTACTACCGAATGCCAAGCTCTCATGCCTTGAGCTTGGATGAAGACTTTCATCCATGATTTCCATACAAGATAATTAGAACCTTCCAGTAGAGGTGGTCTGATAATTGATGCTCATTGCTCTGATACTAATTGAAAACCCGAAGGGGGTTAATTATTTTGCAAACTTTTCACAAACTTATTTGGCACCAACAAAATAAAAACAATCAAAACCGAAATAATAAAAACACCAAAAATTTGGTAACACAGTTCGGCACACCTTGCCTATGTCTGTGGGGCCTTCACCCAGCTTAATCACTTTCACCGAAGTATAATAATTTCACCCAAGGTTTTACTGAGCCGACACCACTCAACCCATGACACCATTTCTCAACCTCACTTCCTGTGAAAGAATTTTACACCTAATAGTACGACCGCCTCGTACTAACCTCAACAGAGAATTTTTCTCAACACTCTTTTGAAACAAGAACATTAACTAAATTACTCAAGTGATTAAACAAACAACTCAACACTCAAGAAAATAATAAATAAGAATAGCTCAAGTATTTAATCAACTGAAAATTAAATAACAAAAATACTTGAGACAAACGAAGACTTCCCTATAAATTTATCTTCTCTAAGTAATTCAGCACAAAACTTCCTTCATAAAAATCAGTCGCTATATTCCTTGACATACGCAGCAGCAGTGTTTATCTTCAAAGACTCACAGAAACGAATTCACCAAACTCATGCACACACTGACTGCAGTCCAATTATCAACATGTTTCAGCCCATCAAAAGAAGATTGTGCGCAGAATCAAAAGCATCATATGCGCACCCAGCCAACCTATTTTCAAGACCCACGTAATTTTCACGTTTGACAACATAAATGACGCAAACTGCTCTCCCAATATACCCAAGGTGAGACACAATTTAACTCATACAAGAACCAAGTGCACACTAAGGATTTTTCAAAGACAAAATTATTCCACCCAAAGGAAAATTGCGCAGCCAGCTTATCTTAACACGTGACCAATGCTGCTTCAAACAATACACCCCTGCAGATTATTTTTTCATAGATCCCCTCTACGTTTTTTGCAAATAACGTGTAATAGTAGACTCCTACATAAAATCAAACAAATGAGCTATATTCATGTACCGTGAACTCAACCAAAGATGTCTATCTTGTCAAAAGTCCAATAACCAAAGCACACCAGACTATTGACGATTTGGACTTCTATTAAAACACAATCTCCACCCATCTTTAACAATCCAATTAATAATTGAAATTTTCGTATATATCCAATTTAAAATGTCAAAATTAAATAAGATATATATAAAATATATCCTAACAACTCGTAATGTAGTTATTTTTATTTTATCCCTTAAAATTTCATAATTATGAAATATCTCTTAAACTAAGTGCCAGTTTTAACCTTACTATGAATGACTGTATATCATATTATTCGTATTTGATGTTTGCTAGGATGGTTTGAGTTGAAGAAAACAAAAAGGGATTTTGTGTTATGCCTAAATAAAGAAAGTAAATTAGTGAAAGTAAATCCTTAATTATGATTTTGTCCTAACCAACAACATAAATAGTGATGGCATTAGCCCAGGTCGAGCTCAAACCTAAGGTTGGGGTTTGTCCTATGGTTCACGACATAAACTCGAGCTAGATTGAGATTGAGTTGTTGAAGTCTAATCTGATTCAGGAAGCGGTTGGTTCACGTTAGATAATGATAATGAGGATAAGAATAAATATAGTGAAGAATGAGAATGAATACAATCATTATAATTATGACGGTTGGATAAGAGGAATGAATGATTAACATTACCATTGATAGTAGTTCATTTTTTAAAAATATTGAGAAATAAAAATTTGTTATATTTTAATTAATCAATTAATTATATTTTAATTAATTACACTGTAATTAACTGATTAATTATATTTTTAATTCATTAATTACATTTTAATTAATTAATTATACTGAAATTAATTACATTTTAATAAATTATATTCTATATTCTATATTTTAATTAATTATAGTTTAATTATATTTAATTAAAATTTTAAAAATATTAGTGTTTGCTGGAATCAAAATCATTCCTCCCACAAATAGGGAGTATGGACTATTACTTACAACTGGGGTATGAAAAAACTATTCAATCAATCATAATAAATAGCCAACTATTAACTATTTATTCTTTTTCTTATTGATTTATTCTCATACCCCTTAATCAAGCACCCCCTAAGTCAAGTTCGATTAGTTTTTTAAATTTAGAATTTAGTATCAACATCGTTTATACTCAATATATTATAGTAAAATTCAGAGTTAGAATGCAACAAACTCAGGATTAGGATCTTAGTAGAGTTGCAGGCAATGCAACTCTGACTTCAATTTCAAGTTTGACATTTTCTTCTGACCCATTATTGACAAATTCTCTTTCAAATTTTTTGAAAGAAAAAAGGGTTAGGATTTCTTACAATACGATAGAGTTAGATAAATATTTTTCCGCACATTGTGTTCTTGAAATTGAAGGTGAGTCGTTCGATATATTGTCATAGTAGAAGATGTCTGGACATAATTATTCGATCTTGCAAGTCATTACAGGAGACTTGTTAGCTATTCCATCATCCACTGTTGCTTTAGAGTCTGCATTTAATACTAGTGGTCAGGTTATTACTCCTCATCGTGGTCGACTTCATTATCGCACTGTGGAAGCCCCTATGTGTGCTCAAAGTTTGTTAAATAATGAAGATATTGATGGTAAATTATTTTCTTTTTAATATATTTATTTTATCTATCTTTATATTATCTTACCTAATATTAGGTTTTTTATTTTCCTACAGCCACAAGTATTAATGCGGAGGAGACTAGTGAAATTAATTGACCAATTGAAGGTTATTTTGATCAAATATATGAAGATGAAGGTATTTTTAATTTTAATTTTATTTAATATTACATTACTAAATATTATTTTTATTTTAATATTATATTACTAAATATAATGTTTGTACATGTAAATGATTTGATCCAAACTATTTGTAACACCCAAATACTCCCTGGGAGGATACATGGATGCCACCCAAGACAGAACAAACAAACCGAAACATTTCACACATGCATTTTTTTTAGAA
>JANZLC010000201.1:31026914-31043787 GCA_026413385.1 Erythroxylum gracilipes | reverse complement strand
TCTCCTTGAGCACTAACCAAATGAAGTGACGGATCCGTTGGGGTCCTTTGAACTTCCACGTCCAGTTCCATTTGTCACCAGGCGGGTTATTCGAGGACTGCGATAAAGCACCAAAAGGCTCCTAACCCACTTCCCGAAGCACCAAATTCCAAAAAAAGTATCTTTTCAAAATTTAGTAGAGCAAGAATGGGAGCAGAAGTTAGAGCCAGTTGAAATGCATCTTCTACCTCATTATCCCATTTAAAAGCATTTTTCTTCGACAATATGGTTACTTAATGCACCATAGCTTTTAATAAACCGTCCATAATATCCTGCTAAACTAAAAAATCCTCAAAGCTGCTTAAACATTTTTGGTTGAGGTCATTACAGAATAGCGTCAGTTTTTCTCAGGTCTGATGAAACTCCATCTCTCCCTTTTTGCCCTAAAAGAACATTGCTCTTCTTCATAAATAGTTATTTTCCCCAGCAAATGTGCAATATTTGTTGAAGATGAGATAAATGTTGTTGAAAAGAAGAGTTGTAAACAAGTAAATCATCAAAAATATCAATACAAATATGCTAAAATATGACTTGGAAATAAAGTTCACGAGGCTCTGAAAAGTTGCTCGAGCATTGATCAAACCAAAAGACATAACCAAGAGCTCATAGTAACCTTCATGGGTTCTAAAAGCTATCTTCTATACAACCTTGAATTTCATGATAACTAGTCCTTAGGTCTAGCATGGAAAAATAACTAACTCCTTCTAACTAATCTATAAGAAGTTCACTCTATTTAATTTCAATAAGAAGTTTTCTCTGAATTAAAGATACTAGCAATGAATATAATTCAACACTTTCAACTCGAGATATGCCATTTGTTACTTTATTCTCAATCCCTTTCGTGTATTTGATGTCAAAATCAAAGCCTAAGAATTTAGGCAACCATGTTTGCTAAAATGGTGTGGTGATTTTTTGTTCAAGGAAGTATTTTAGACTTTTATGATTCGTATATATCATAAAGCTTTTACCTGTCAAGTAATGTGAGCAGTGACAAATTGCTATTATTAAAGCCAGTAGTTACTTTTCATAGGTTGGCAGGTGATGATACTTAGGTGATAAAATTTTGCTCACATAAGCTAGTGGATGTCTGTCCTACATTAAAACTGCTCCCAACCCATTTCCTGAAGCATCAGATTCTACAAAAAACATCTTCTCACAATTTGGTAGTGCAAGAACGTAAGCAAAAGTTAGAGCCAATTTTAGTTTTTGAAATGTGTCTTCTGCCTCATTATCCTATTTAACATTTTTTAACAATACTATCAAAGGCTTACTTAATGTGCCACAGCCTTTGATAAACCATCTATAATAAGCATTTTTGGTTGAGGTCATTGCTGAATAGCTTCAATTTTTCTCGGGTATATTGAAACTCCATCTTTAGAAATAAAATGACTGAGATACTCCACCCTTCTTGCCTAAGAAGAACACTTATTCTTCTTCATAAATAGTTGTTCTTGTAAAATGTGCATCACTTGTTAAAGATGAGATAAATGTTGTTAAAAAGAAGAGTTGTAGGCATGCATATCATTAAAAAAATACTAGTACAAATTTGCTCAAATATGACTTAAAATATAGTCCATGAGGCTCTAAAAATTTTCTGGAGAATTGGTTAAGCCAAAAGGCATAACCAAGAAGTCATAATGACTTTTATGGGTTCTAAAACCTGTCTTCTTTGCATCCCCTCCAAACATATGAATTTGATCATAACTAGCCTTAGTTCAAGCTTGGAAAAATAACTAGCTCCTTCTAACTCATCTATAAGTTCTTCTATAAGTGGAATAGGAAATTTATCATTACCGGTGAAGAGATTGAGAGCCTTATAATCAACATATAAACTCCATGTGTAATTTTTTAATAATACCATTGGTGATGAAAATGGGTTGATACTTTCTTAAATGATTCCTTATTTCAACATATCATGTATTAATTCTTCGATGGCCCTTTTCTGTTCTCCCACATACTGATTCTCTTATTCGCAACCTTAGTCCTTTCTTTTAGTAATTTTTGATGATCATGCTTCTTCTTTGGTGCCAATCCTATTGGTTCTTTAAAGACATTTGCATATTACTGCAACAATTTCTGCAGCAATTCTTAGTTCTCTGGCATGTACAACTTATTTTCACTCATCTCAGTTATAATCAATCTTGCATGACTAATTGACTATCCCTATTTATTTGATTGTTCTTGACTCAGTAGTAAAAATTGGCATACAATATGATGTTTGAATTTCTTTTTATTTTCTTGTTATGTCATTTAAAGTGCTCAACCATTATACCCCCAATACTATGTCATTTGCTCCAATTTTAATGATCATTGTGTCAAAATGAAAAGAATGACCATTAATCATCCACTAAATATTCGTATAAACTTGAGTATACCAAAGCTTTAATCCTCCAACAATTATAATCATCATTGATTCAATATTATTTATTTTTCCCTCCCCTTTTTTAACTAATGACTAATTAATAAAATTATATATACTTACCCCATCTACTAATATGTGTATTGTTTTACTATTAAAAATGCCCTTCACTTGCATCTGCTTATATTCTACGTCACTTATACCTTTCATGGCCTACATTGATATGATGTAAGAAGAGTCTATAACTTCTTCTTCATCCTCCTGAACATGCTCATCCTTTTCCTGAACTACATACATCTAGAATTGATTCTTTTTGCACTTATGTCCTTGAGTAAATTTATTTTTGGTAATTTCTTTGAGTAAATTTATCATCACACTAAAAGCATAAACCTTTGGCTTTATGTTCATCAATCTCCTTACTGCTATTAGCCTTTGCATTTTTAACTTCAGAACTCACCATTGCTAGCTTGGTAACAACCCTTTTTAGCTTTTGTTAACAATAGTACCTCCTCCAACTAATGTCTGCAGGCTTCTCCACTGTCCTTTGTATGCTCCCATACAATGCTGGAACATTAGTTCTTGTTTTGGAATAATAGTTATTGTTTCTTATCTGCTTCATACTCCTGTTGTAAGGTTATAGAATTGAAAAACTTGACCAAATATTCTAATTTTAGCTTCAACCTTTTCAAAAATAGACTCACTAAAAAGGTTTCCGGCATAACCAATTTGTGTGACATGAAATCAAACTTAGTGCAATAGTCCTTCATGGTTGTGGTTTGTTTAAGTTCCTTCAATTCACCAATAGGATCATCAAACAACGAGTCTCTAAATCTCTGCTCTAGAGCAATCAAATATTCTCCCCAACTTATTGGTTCTATTGACATCCTATTCTTTAAATACAATTAATGCCTAGACAAAGCTTCCCCTATCAAATGCACAGTTGTTATTCCAACTTTCAACTCTTTTAGTGTTTTATCTAGTGAAAAAATTGCTCATTTTTAGAAACCAAATTTTGTAATCTTTCTTTCTCAGAAGTAGAAAACTCTAACATTGCGATAAATACTGACATGCATTAATTATTAAATTATATATGTCAGAAAAATATAAATGTTGCATTATTAATAGAGTTAGATTTTTATAAAAGAGCATGACAGTGGCCTTAGAAGCCAAAATTGTGGGGTTTTGTTGAGGGATAATATAAGGATAATTTTATTGACTTCTAGAGTATTATCTTTGAAATAATTGAGTTACATTACATTAAGGATAAAAAGGTTGTTCTATTTTAAGTGCAAATGGTTTAATATTGGTGCAAGTCAAGTGAAACAAGTATTCTTTCTTATTGACATTGTATTGGGCAAAAATTGGAAAGTTGTGTAAAAGTTTCAACACCGAAATCTTTTTAATTTCTGTGAAAAGGAAAATGGTCCAATGGGTGAAGATGGTGATGAAGTATATCAAGAGATTGAATCGCAGTTGAAGAATATAGCTCTCGAAATTGAAGATGATGATATATTATCATTCCATATGAGAGATGTTGATCCCAATATATTATAAGCAACCAAAGTGTAAGGCAATCTTACTATAGAAAGGAATGAAGACTATATTGAAGATGAATTATATGACAATGATGATACTTTGGCCAAATATAATAGCAATAAAGAGTCAAATCATAATGCAATTAATGATGATGATTTTGAAGATCTTGATTATGATGATTGAAGGTATAAAAAAAGTGGTCATTTCATTATCTTATTGTAATATTGGTAACATTTATTTTGTTAATGTGATTAATGTATCATAAAAGTTATTTTTCTATTGGTTATTGTGATGTTAATAACATTTATCTTACTAATGTGAGTAATGTTGATGATTGAATGGATCTTCATCATGATGATTGAATGAATCATGAAAGTACTCTTTTTATTGTCTTATTGTAATGATGGTAACATATGTTGTTAATGCAATTAATGTATCATGAAAGTGCCTTTTCTATTGGTTATTGTAATGTTGGTAACATTTATCTTACTAATATGTTGATAATTGAATGTATCTTGAAAATGCTTTTTATATTATCTTATTGTAATGTTGGTAACATTTATGTTGTTAATGTGATTAATGTATCATGAAAGTTCTTTTTCTATTGGTTAGTGCAATATTGATAACATTTATCTTACTAATGCGATTAATGTTGATGATTGAATATATCTTCATTATGATGATTGAATGTATCATGAAAGTACTCTTTATATTATCTTATTGTAATGTTAGTAAAATTTATGTATTTTTTTTCTTATCGATATCTAATATAATGGCACCTGGTAGAAATAAAGGGAAGAAGGAGGTAGCTATGCAAATTGTAAAACGAATGGATGTGCAACTTTAACTAGATCAATTAGTTGGTGCCAAAAATTCAGTTCCTAGCTAATAACAACATTCTATCTCAAACAACAATGACATTAGTCATGCAGGTTTAAAATTTCTATACCTTTAAGTGAATGAATATGAATATATATATATATATATATATATGAATATATATATATATATATATTCAAATATCTATCTTTTTCTTATCCTATTCTTTTTTCTTTTGCCACAAGAAATAGGGAATAAAGCTTCTTCTAATATATTTCCACAACAAAGCAATAATTATATTCTACCTTCAATTCGTACACAAAAGCTTCATTTTTCCTCAAATAATAATGAAGTTACTAGTACAGGTTTGTTAATTTTAACATCTTTATTTAGACTTATGCTTAAATATATATTTATGTATTCTAATATTTCCTTATCATTATTCATTTGTTATTAGTTTCCAATGCTAGTATTAGAAAAAGAGGTAAAGGTCAAATTAGAGGTTGTGAATTGCAATGAATAAATGTTGCAATGAATTGTAAGTTATAAATACATGTTGATACTAAACAAGGTCGTCATATAGACAAGATCTAATTTAAGAAATTGTAAAATGAGTGGGGGATTATTTCGAGAACATGATTACCTTGTTAGAAACACATTAAGGATTTGAAGAAAATGTTTTAGAAAAAGTTGGGGATTATACAAAATCTTTAACTTTATGCAATATTGTCCCAAATGATTTTGAGATGAATTACATTTTTACTTACTGTTAACAATTAAAATTGAATATTGTGGATCTTGAGAACCCAAATATTTCAAACTATGTTGCTTCATTATTGAAACAAAGGACTACGGATAATCATTTTAAGTTGCATAAGTATTATAAATATTTTCCTTATGATGTAGAGGCATGAAGCCATGTTCACAAATGAATGTCTAAAGAATATTGGAAGAGTTTGTGTGATTAAGGGGCTGACCCAAAAGTTTAGGTTTGTTTTCTTTTCCTTCATGTTTTCTTGCATTAATCTTGTTAGATGATTTAACAACTAAGTTATTTTTTTCTTAATTTAAGAAAATTGTGAGAAGGCAAGGGTCAGTAGATCCAAAATGAAAACACCTCATAATCAAGTGTCAAAATCATTTGCAGTTGTTCAAAATGAATATATAAGATCTTTGCAAGTTATACTTAAATCAATAAACACTACATTATTTATTGTACCTTTTTTTCATAAAATAGATTGAGAAGGAACTACATGGATAAGAGTGTGATAAGATCATATTATATAAAGCTACTCACTATAAGGAAGAAAAAGGATGGGTGTCAGAAGAAGTAGAAAACAGCTATGTAAGTATAAAAGTTTGTCAAATATTTTTGTTCATTTATTAATGTAGTAGTAGTAATATGTGGATTGAATATTTTTTAATTTTAAAATAGATGTAAGGGCTATTAGAAAAGCCTATGTCCGGGGGGAATGAGCTTAGTGTAGAATATGTTTGTGAAATGCCTTGGCTATCCAAGCCAAATGTTTCAACTTCAACATGTAAAACAATCATTGAACACTTTCAAGAGGAAAACAATAAGCTTAAGGTTGCATTACAAGTTAAAGTAATATGGGACAAGAAAATCGAGCAAAATTAGCAAAACATGTTATGTTATTTAAAAGATTACTTGGCTCAAATTACGATAAAAATGAAGAGGACAGTAAAGGGTATTGATTCTTTCTTTTATAGTTTTTTATCACTTCATGTATGTACTATAATTTAATTTTAATATTTTTTCTTAGAAATATAGAATGGATGAAGATGCAACTGTTGACTAATTATGTTATGAATGGTAAAGTTACATGATGTTTACTTTGATCAAAACCAAATACTTAATGTATCAATACTATCACAATATTTTTAGTAGATTTAACTAACTTTTTAAATGATTACATGTTCGTTGACATGGACAACACTAGGTAGTTATTCGGGTTGTGCTCTAGGATTTTTATAATCTAAGCATTATTTTTAGTATATCAGATATATTCTAATTTGTCAAATGAATTGTTTACTTATTGTTTTGTCTATAAGACTTGTTGAAGTTGTCATTAATATCTTATATATGAACAAATGATTATCCTTTAATATTATATTCTTTTGGTTGATATAGTTTGATGATATTTATATAATTTTACTTTATGTATTCAATGCTTGACATTTTGAATCAATAATATTTTTTGCGATTTAATTTTATATAATTAACAAATAATTCACAATAAAAATATATCGATATATTATATACAAAATATATTGTTTAATATCATAGATTAAAAATGTAACAAATAATATGTCGTGACATTACTAAAACTATAATAAATAACATTTGGCTACGTTATAAAAAACATAGCAAATAATATTTCACTATATTATGGAAAATGCAACAAATAAAGTTTGACTATGTTATGAAAAATATAGCAAATAACATTTGGCTACATTATGAAAAACATAGTTAATAATATATAGCTACAAAGAGAAGAACGTTTTCAAAAACTGTTGGCTATGTTTTAGTTTTATTATCAATCATTTGACGCCAATTTTTTACCCACCAAGATTCGATTTTTAGCTATTTTTTAAAAAATATTTTACCTAAAAGTTTTTTTTGGATTTTTGGAAACGTCACCTATAATTTTCGGCTACGGAAAAATAACTACGTTTTATGCAATGAAATGAAAATGTCACAAATAACTGTAGGTGATGATTTTCAAAGAATTAGCTATGTTTTTTACTTTTAGCCAATTTTCTGCTTTGTTGTAATGGTAAAGGTACTTAACTATTTGGTGAAGCCCTTTTTATGGAATACTAGCAATCTATGAAGCAGTACTCCTATCAACAAAATGTTTTATGATTTACCACAAGTCTTTTATGTCAAAATCAACAAGAAAGTTTTTGGTTATAGAAGTTCTTGAACCTTGTTGATAGATGGATAAATATAGTGAGTAATAGGCAAGTATTTTCATCTAAAACGAGAAAAAAAATTGTTAGAAATAATCTCTATTTAGAGGCCTATACGTGTTGCTGCAAATTTTGCTGATCAAGGAAAATGTTGAAGGATGTAGAAAAGACAGCGAGGGCACTAATTTAGCTTTGTAGAGAAATCAAGTCCAATCTCTTATAACTCGCTTATGTAATAAAATTTAAGAGGGTATTTGATGAATCACCGCCCCATGATTAGTTATTGTATTAAAATATAATAGTTATTCTTAAAACTACAATAACTTCAAGCATTGGGTCATAAAGTAGCTAGTTCCAGTACATGTATAATAGACATGCCTATTTTGTTTGCACAAACTGATTGGAAATTAGCAACTGTCACGCCAACTTAATTAGTTTGTGGAGTCCAACTAATCACTTATATATGGAACTATAGACAATTAAAGTAGCTAGACCAAATGAATCGACTTAAACTCCACGTAAACCCCGTAAGCTGATGATACAAATGGTGAGAGGAGTTGAGCTAACAGCGAACAAAATTCTTACCAACCTACATTTGGTCTCTACCATTTTCCACCCCCCAAATCAATAAAAGCCCACCACAATTGGAACTAACAGCAATCACAAGAAACACTATTATCAATACTTCACCAAGTTGCAGTTCTCTCCTCCATCTTCTGCTCCAAGCTATGGCTATTCTTCGCTTCCCATCCACAATCTTACTACTACTACTACTCAACTTGTCACTGATGAGCTCATATGCTATCCGGGTGAACACCCACAATCTTCTCGAAGCAACATTGCCACAGATACCTGAGCTTCCAAAGCTTGAGATACCAGAAATTCCTAAGCCTGAGTTACCGGAACTTCCAAAACCCGAACTCCCAACTTTACCAAAACCTGAACTGCCAGAACTTCCTAAATTTGAAATTCCAACATTACCAGAAATTCCAAAACCTGAAGTCCCCACTTTGCCAAAACCTGAGTTGCCAGAAATTCCAAAGCCAGAAGTCCCCAAGTTGCCTTGAATTGCCCAAGCCCACACTCCAAACAATACCAGGACTTCCAATTCCCGAGGATGTCGTCAATCCAGCCCAAGCAAATTTCTAGTGCTTATGTCACCAGCTGAACTTTCAATTATATGTTAACGATATTGTAGATTAACGTGTGGGACGTTTGAGAATTTCTACTTAGTGCGTGATTTGATGTACTGTTTCTATCATTATTATGTATTTCCTCTACTATTTTGTTATGAAATATTGTTATACATAATTTATACCTTGTAGTTTAGGGAAGTGAAGAATATGATACATAAGGCAATTCGCATTTAAACACATTTAAATAAAATAGAAGTTAAACATACCACCAAATTAACTTAAATATTAAAGTTTTTTTTTAAATATGAAGAATTATATGTTATAAAATAAAGGAACCAGCCCAACAGAAGTAACAACAAAACATATTTCATTAGGCTTCAAGCCATTCCAGTGCATTACGAGGACATAATAGTTAGTACAATTAACTTTCACCACAAGAAATTGTATTTTTAGTGAAAGTAAAAGTTGTCATTAAAAGTAGTAATATTTGTCACTATTATTAATAGTGTCCAATTTTTAAAGTCGTCACCTCCCGTCATAAATACCTGCGTGACTAATGAAATAGTTACTAATTTAGAAAATTGTAACAATTATGCGGCACTTTTGTGACAAAAGTTTCGACCCCAAAAATTGTGAAATGTGTGACAAAACTATATAGTCACAGTAACTTTACATATTTATGACAAGTTTATCGTCACAAATAATATAAAGTAGTGACGAATTAAGTTGTAACAGTAATTCATTTTATTGTGACAAAAGTACCGACACTAAAATTTATGGAATGTGTGACAAAACTGTATAATCACAATAACTTTACATATTTATGATAAATTTGTTGACACAAATAATATAAAATAGTGACAAATAAAGTCTATTTTATTATGACAATATTATCGCCATTAAAATAATTGAAAATAGTAACAAAATATTTGTCACTCGTACTTGTTTTATTAGTGTCCATTATTTCTTGATCACTAATATTTTAAAGAAAAAATGTCAACATTATTTTGTCATAAAAATAAAAAATTATTCTTAAAAAAATATTGTGACTGATGTGATTATTACTGTCACAAATAAAACAATCCCTCAATCGTCGCACCATTTGCAATTTCTCACAGGATGAGCATTGTGAAGCAAATGCAAGATAATTTCCTGCAGCCAGACGTTGAGTGTGTGATAAGCTCAACCATTCCCCAACACAACGCACGATAGTACAATCAGTGAGAGTTTTGTGTTTCCAGATATTGTTTTCCTTCGCGTTCGCATGTACACTGTTGTTTTTTGGTGGATTCCAAGGATGAAGGAGGAGAACTAGAAGGCTCCCTGGTGAGTGATTTGGCTTTCCATCCCTGAATTTGATTAGCTGCATAACTCCCGTGTTTGTAATTAAAGATTATATAGTTAGCTAATTTGGATCTTTGCGTAGAAAGCCCTGGACTGTGCGATGTTATGTGGCCCTTAAGAGTGCTTTAGGTGTTGTAATATCCATTTCTCCACTTCTAGTCTCCGAGCATGTGCCAATTCTTGCCTACAACACCTTGCATTACTGTTTATTCTAATGAGTTCCCTCGTCTACTCGGTGATTTCATCCCTTACTTCTATAGTGGTTCGGAGTTCTCTGAAAAGTCTGGAATTCCTCTCCTTCCATAGTGTGTACGGGTAGTTCCAAAAGCCATTGTTAATACGATGAACAGACTCCTCAATGCCATCATCCATTCATTGAAAATTTCTCCAGGTATCGGAGATCAAAGTGTTGGTTTTTGATGGACCGAGGGCTAACAACGAAAATGAAGAATATAAAAAGAATATAGGCTTTTATGTTTTCTGGAAAAAAAAAACCATACCTTTATTCAATGCACTGCATAGTTTATATAGAGTTGAAAACATAAAATTCAAATAAAATTTGCTGATATCCAACTACATCTCAACTAACTATTTTAAACAAGGAATAAAATGCTAAAAATTTGGTCCATTGATCAATTATTTTGCAGCAATTATCTAAGACACATTTTCAACACTCCTCTTTGCCTTAGTAATTGAAAAGTTTTAATGTCAAAATAATTCATCCTCTTGATGTTACTCAGTTGTTTTTGCCTCTTCATTTCATGACTTGCAAATCTTCTCCATATGCCCTGTGAGAAAAATCACTTGATTCTCCATCAATCCATATACAAAAGCAACGAAAGCATGAAAAACAAAGAAGTTTGTGTCTGAAATGTCGAAGAAGGAGACAAGCAAAGCTCTCGAAGGTTTTGAGTTTTAGAAACAAAAGCCAAGGATTAAGACATGTCCACGTGAGCAAAAAGGAAACAAGTCTGAAGCAGTGTCGTTTTTGTATAAGCCAATAAATTCAAAGCACTATCGTATCATGCATTACTCAAGTTCAAGATGTCAACAAAACGCAGCTTCATTTGTTCAATACGCAGGTCAAAGAAAAAAACAAAGAGGATCACTTATACCTGGTCACGTGAGGAGCAGCTGGAGAAATTTACAAGTTCTATGCATAAGACACAACTCATCTAAACGCAGCAACTACAATTCAAAACGCAGACCAAAGGCTGAAAGATTAAATGACCACATGATAAGCACATGCAGGTGGTCTGATCCAAGCAAGTTAATCTGAAAGCCTCATTCTTCATTTCTTCATATATAAACAGGCAAGGCAGAGGGTTTAGACACAGAACAACATATACAGAAAGCTTCAGTTTTCATCTTCATTGTATTCAACCTTTGAGAGTGCAAAATCAGTGTGAGAGAAAAAGATCAAAGAGTGCTAGAGTACCAACCTGTTTTGGGTACTAGTGAGTTTGTGAGGCTCTCTCAATCTTTGTATCTTCTTCATTTTCCTCTACATTAGTGAAATTTCTACACCCCTAACAAGTGGGAACCTTGGATATAGATAGTTCTTGACTATTGAACCAAGTAAATTTGTCTTCTTTAATTTTCTACAAGTTTGTATATGCAAAATCAAAGTATCTTTATCAGTTTCTGTTTCAAATAATAGCATAATATCAGTAGAAAACCCAACAGAAAGTGGTATCAGAGCATCAAGACCTCCTGGGACAATTCTTGGACACTTTAAGCAGTAAAGAAGCATCAAGAATCATTCAAGATCATTCAGTAAAGAAGCATAAACAATCAGTCAAGATCAGTCAGTAAATACAACATCAAGATACATTCAAGATCAGTAAGTGAGTACATGCTTTAAGTTTCTTTACACCACAGAAATCATGATAGGCAAAGAAATGAATTTTTTTTGGTAAAGAAAACTTTACCATCTGGAAACTCTAGATGCAAGCTCTTCTTGAATCCTATGACTGCTATGGTGCTATAGATGATGAATATAACCTTGAAACTGATCCTATTAAGAAGCTGAAAATGCAAAGACTTGCATATTGGAAGTTAATGCTTCACTTATCACTAATAGTAATAAGAAAAGTGTAGAATTGTAACACTGCATAGAAGCTATGGATGAAACTTGATGAATTGTATACTGGGAAGTGTCTTCCTAACAAGAAGACACTTCTCCACAACCTTGCAAACTACAAAATGAACACTTCAGTATCCTTAGATGATAACCTAGATTATTTCTTCAAGCTAGTACAAGATTTAGAAGTTACAGGTGAGAAAATAAGTGAGGAACATCAAGCTATAGTAATCTTAAAGGCTTTACCCCCTGAATTTAATGCATTCAAGAAAGTAATTAAGCATGCTAGTGGAGAATCTCTTATGGTAAAAAGGTTTTAGATTCTCTTATGGAAGAAATAGTTAAAGTGAATCCATTTAAGAAAGAGGCTGAAGTGATATTTGTAAAGAATAACTATGAGAAGAAAGCTCATAAGAAAAACAGTAAGAAAGGAAAGTGGAAAAAGGGAAGTGGGAAAGAAAAACACCCTAAGGAAGGAGAAAATGAAAAGAAGAAAAAGGGTAAAGCTAAAACATACTTCTACTGTGATAAGGAAGGACATTTTGTAAGGGATTGTAGGAAAAAGAAGAGGGATAAAGCAGCTGAAAGTGGAATTTCAGGAAATGTTGAAAAACTTGAAGATTCCAGTGAAGATGAAATATTGTTTGTAATTGAGGATTGTGAGGACCTTAGTAGAGAGTGAATATTCAATTCAGGGTGTACTATACATGTTGCTCCTCATAGGGACTGGTTCACAACATTTGAACCAGTCACCGCTAAGGTTAAAATGGCAGATTCTGGGCAGCAAAGGATAGAGGGCATAGGAAGTATTTCCATCAACATGTTTGATGGAAAAAGAAGGATCCTAAGCAATGTCAGATTTGTGCCTAGAATAAGGAGAAATCTGATCTCGAAAAGCTTGTTTGATAAGCAAAGCTTTCATATCAGATCTAAAGATGGACTTAGAGAAATCCTAAGGGATGCGAAAGTCATCATTAGAGGAGTGGAAAGAGGTGGCCTGTATTATGTAATAGGCACAACTGAAATTAATCAGATTTCAGAAATAGGAAACCTTGAACCAACCAAGCAATGGCATACTAGATTGGGTCATGCAGGCAACAAAAGCCTGCTCCATCTCTCTAAGCAAGGTCTAATACCTGAAGGAAACCTACAGAAGTTTGAGTTTTGTGAACCCTGTGTGCTAGGAAGCACCACAGGTTAGTATTCCAAAAGGGAGCTTACAAAATAATCATAAGCAGAGATGTCATTTTTAAGGAAGATGAATTCCCTCTACTTAATAAGAATTCACAAAATTCTGATCTCTATAGTGAAATTCAGGAGAATTTAAGGGCATCAAACCAATCACTCCATTTCTATGTGCCACCAGAAAATGAAGAAAGTGGTCCACAACTTACTGATGTCAAGCCTATGTAAGGCTCAACACATTATGAACTAAGGGTAGAGGGAGCTGAAGCTGTAAGTGAAGAAGAAACCCCTCAAACAACTTCAATTGAAGAACAAGGAAGCATACAAGACTATCAATTGACTAGGGATAGAAAATCAAGACATATAATTCCTAATAGGAGGTATTTTGATACAAATTTGGTTGAATATGCTTTCCTTGTGGCTGAAGGCATTGAATGCAAGATTCCTGAAACCTTTGAAGAAGTTATGGCTAGAAGTGATGCTAAACAATGGAAGGAAGCTTGTGAAAAGGAGTATTCTTCATTAATGAAGAATAAGACATGGATTTTGGTATCTAGACCTCCTAAAGTCAAATTGATTGAAAACAGATGGTTATTCAAATTAAAAGAAGGAATAACAGAATCAGAATCGAGAATCTACAAGGAAAGACTTGTAGCTAAAGGGTATAGGCAGAAAGAAGGGGTTGCCTACAAAGAAATATTCTCACCAGTAGTCAAATTTAAGACAATCAGACTTATTTTGGTACTAGCAACTGTCTATAACTGGGAAATCCATCAAATGGATGTCAAGACAACATTCCTATATGGAAAGCTAGAGGAGACCATCTACATGAAGCAACCAATTGGTTTTGTAGATCAAAAGAAATCTGATTATGTCTGCCTGCTTCAGAAGTCTCTATATGGGCTGAAGCAAGCACCTAGACAATGGAACAAAAAGTTCCATGAAATAGCTAGTGAGATGAATTTTATTAGAAGTGCCTATGACTACTGCCTATACTATAAGGACTTAGGAGGGATAGAAGCCATCTTCATGCTAGTTTATGTGGATGATCTAATAATTACTGGAAAGGAGCTAGGAAGAATAAATGAGGTGAAAACTAATCTGAGCAAGCACTTTGAAATGAAAGATCTAGGAGAGGCTCAGAAGTTGCTAGGGATGCAAATTATAAGGAATAGGAGGGAAGGAAAACTATGGCTGAATCAGAAAGGTTACATCCGAAAGGTTCTAGGTCAATTTAATATGGAATTGGCTAAACCTACTTCTATTCCTATAAGTCCACACCTTCAGATGGTTGCAGACAAGTGCCCCCAATCTGAAGAAGAAAGGAGAGCCATGCTAAAATACCCCTATGATGTTGGAGTAGGTAGCATAATGTACATGATGCTTTGTACCAGACCTGATCTTGCTCATGCTATTAGCATTCTGAGCAAGTTCATGTCTAATCCAGGCCTTGAGCATTGGCAAGGACTGAAGAATGTCTTCAGATACCTTGCTGGAACCCTAAGCCATGGACTGTGTTTCACTAAGTCTAAGGTAACAAACAATAACAGTCTAAGTCTACATGGATATGTAGATGCAGATTATGCAGCAGATAGGGACACAAGAAAATCTATATCTGCATACTTTTTTACACTAGCAGGAAACACAATAAGTTGGAAGGTACAGCAACAATCAGTTGTATCACTCTCAACAACAGAAGCAGAATTTTATGCTATTACAGAAGGGGTAAAGGAATTAACATGGCTATCAGGCATCCTAGCAGAAATTAAAACTAACCTAGCAACAACAGTAATTTTCACAGATAGTCAGAGTGCTTTATACCTGAGCAAAGACCCAGTCTTACATGAGAGGTCCAAGCACGTTGACATCAGACTCCACTTCGTGAGGGACAAGATAGCGCAAGGCTTCTTCAACCTGGAAAAGATCAAAGGTGAGTTAAACCCTTCTGATTTCGGAACTAAAATACTAACACAAAAGAAGTTTGTTTTTTGCAGGGATTACTTACAGGTTTCAGAAGCCCCATGACTCCAGAAGCAGATCTGACCAACACCGATGAAGTGGCGAAAATTAGGGTTTCTGGATTTGGGGTTTTTTTTTCATATTTGGGGTTTTTTGGTTAGGGGTTTTTTCGATTTCAGCTAGGATAGATGAAATAGGAGGGAAACCACATGAAATAGAAGTAGATTTCATCAGATCTATAAAAAAAAAGTTGTTGGGTTTTTTGTGTTTTTACTCACAGATGGGGGCTATGAGTATGGATTAATGGAGAAGGAGGGAAAAAATGTGAGAAAAGTCACTTGATTCTCCACTAATCCACACGCAGAAGCTAGATGAATAACCGAAGGCAAGATGAAGTTGAGTGTGTGAATGTGTATGAAGAAGGAGACGAGGAGAAGCTGTCGGGTTATTTCACAAAGTGACAGAAAAATAAGAGCTGAAGACTAATGCAACCCACGTGACAAAAGACACAAGTCTATAACATGCTACAGGATGCTGTCGTATTTGTCACAATTTGAAAAGCAAGTCAATACATGGTCAAAGGCAAACACAACACGACATCACTTTATAAACATCTATATGATAACTTAAAGACGCAAAGCATGGGAGAGTCATTAAAACAGTCACGTGAAAGGCACATGCTGGTGGTCTGGTTCACCAAGAAGCATCCGAAAGCCTCATTCTTCATCTCCTTCAAATATAAAAGCAATACAGAGACTTCAGACACGATTGATAACACACAGAAAATCAATCTTCAATTCTTCATGGTATTCAGTTGTGAGAGTGAGAAAATCAGAGAGGAAAAATAGTCAGAGAGTGCTAGAGTACTAACCTTGGGTACTGAAGAGTTTTGAGACTCTTTTGCAGGTGTTCAAGTGGAACACTCATATCTCTGTATTATCTTCTTCTGTACATCTTCACATAGTGAATCTCTTCACCACCATAGGTGGGAACCTTGGACGTAGATAGTTTCAAACTATCGAACCAAGTATATCTTGTCTCTTTAATTTCCTGCAAGTTTACATATCTGTAAGAGGTTAACAAATCTTTGTCAAGTTTCTGTTTAAAGAATAACAGATCAGTAGCATTAAATCCCAACAAGTGGTATCAGAGCATCAAGACCTCCTGGGACAATTCTTGGACACTTCAAGAAGCAAAGAAGCATCAAGAATCATCCAAGATCAGTCAGTAAAGAAGCATTTACAATCAGTCCAGATCAGTCAGTAAGTAAACCATCAAAATACATTCAGATCAGTAAGTGCATTCAGATCAGTAAGTAAGTGAATTCTTTAAGGTTCTTTACATTAAAGAAATCATGGTAGGCAAAGAAATGGATGTTTTTACTGGTAAAGAAGACTTTACCATCTGGAAACTCCAGATGCAAGCACTTCTTGAATCTTATGACTGTTATGGTGCAATTGATGATGAATATGACCTTGA
>JANZLC010000201.1:31012000-31022994 GCA_026413385.1 Erythroxylum gracilipes | reverse complement strand
GCAGAATTTTATGCAATCACAGAAGGGGTAAAGGAATTAACATGGCTAACAGGCATCCTAGCAGAAATTAAAACTAACCTAGCTACAATAGTAATTTTCACAGACAGCCAAAGTGCATTATACCTGAGAAAAGACCCAGTCTTGCATGAGAGGTCCAAGCACATTGACATCAGACTCCACTTTGTGAGGGATAAGATAGCACAAGGCTTCTTCAACCTGGAAAAGATCAAAGGTGAGTTAAATCCTTCTGATTTCGGAACTAAAATTCTAATCCAAAAGAAATTCATTTTCTGCAGGGATTACTTACAGATTTCATAAGCCCCTTGACTCTGGAGGCAGATCTGACCGACCTCGAGGAAGAGGTGAAAATTAGGGTTTTGGGATTTGGGGATTTTTTTCTCAGGGTTTTTCAATTTGAGCTAGGATTGGTGAAATAGGAGGGAAACCACATGAAATCAAAGTCGACTTCATCATATCTCACAAATTTATGAAAGTTAGGGTTGTCGAGTTTTTTGTGTTTCACTCATAGATGGGGGCTCTAACTATGGATTAATGGAGAAGGAGAGAAAAGATGTGACAAAAATCACTTGATTCTCCATAAATAGGCATACAGAAGCGACAAAAGCTTGAAGAAGCAAAGAAGTTTGAGTCTGAAATGTCGAAGGAGACAAGCAAAGCTCTCGAAGGTTTTGAGTTTTAGAAACAAAAGCCAAAGATTAAGACATGTCCACGTGAGTAAAAAGGAAACAAGTCTGAAGCAGTGTCGTTTTTGTATAAGCCAATAAATTCAAAGCACTGTCGTATCATGCATTACTCAAGTTCAAGAAGTCAACAAAATGCAGCTTCATTTGTTCAATACGCAGGTCAAAGAAAAAACAAAGAGGATCACTTATACCTGGTCACGTAAGGATCAGCTAGAGAAATTTACAAGTTCTATGCATAAGACACAACTCACCTAAACGTAGCAACTACAATTCAAAACGTAGACCAAAGGCTGAAAGATTAAATGACCACATGATAAGCACATGCAGGTGGTCTGATCCAAGCAAGTTAATCCAAAAGCTTCATTCTTCATTTATTCATATATAAAAAGGCAAGGCAGAGGCTTCAGACACAGAACAACATATACAGAAAGCTTCAGTTTTCATCTTCATTGTATTCAACATTTGAGAGTGCAAAATCAGTGTGAGAGAAAAAGATCAAAGAGTGCTAGAGCACCAAACTATTTTGGGTACTGGTGAGTTTGTGAGGCTCTTGTTGCAGGTGTTCAAATAACACTCAATCTTTGTATCTTCTTCTTCACTTTCCTCTGTATTAGTGAAATTTCTACACCACTAACAAGTGGGAACCTTGGATGTAGATAGTTCTTGACTATTGAACCAAGTAAATTTGTCTTCTTTAATTTTCTACAAGTTTGTATCTACAAAATCAAAGTATCTTTATCAGATTCTGTTTCAAAGAATAGAAGAATATCAGTAGAAAACCCAACATGCCAAATTTGTTCACATTTTCTGCATTTAATATCAGGCCTCCACTAACATTTTCTTTATGAGTGATTTGTTTTTTTTTTTGCAATGTGGGCATGGTGGATATGAATCATCATTGTTTCTGTTGTTGTTGTTGTTGTTGTTGTTGTTGTTGTTGTTGTTGTTGTTGTTGTTGATCTTGTTGAAACTCTTGTTTTGTCTCCTCCTGAATTTTTTTCTTTTGCTAGTAGAGCACCTTCAATAATTCCTTCTTCTCTCATCATTCTCCTTTGTTCTTGTGCCTATAGTGCATTTACTAATTCTACTAAAGACATGTTTGATAGATCTTTAGCTTCTTACAATGCAGAAATTTTAGATTCATATTTTGCAGATAAGGTTACAAGAACTTTTTTCACTATTCATTCCTCAGAAAAATCCTTACCTAATAATCTCACTTTGTTTATTATGCCAAGCAACTTGTCGGAGTATTCTTTAATGGTTTCTAACTCTTTCATCTTCAGCAGTTTAAATTCTCTGATCAAGTTGAGCATTTGCATGCTCTTTGTTCTTTCATTGCCTTGGTATTCCTTTTTGAGGTAATCCCAGATATCCTTTTTCGACTCTAGATTCATAATTCTTATGAATATAATCTTTGAAACAACTGAAAACAAGTAGGATTTGGCCTTAGACTTTCTATTTTTCCTTTCTTTGTACATCTTGATTTGAGTCATTGTAGGATTTGTTGGCAATGGAAGCACTTCATAGTCTTCCTCCACTTCTTCAAAAACATCCATAACATCAAGATGAGCTTTCATTCGAACAGCCCAAACTTGATAGTTTTTGCCATCAAAAATTGATGGTGCACCTTGAGACAGTTGTGTTTCAATCTCCATTGCTTAAAGATGGTTGTAATTCTTGTTGTAATTCTGGGTTGTAAATTAGGTTTCACTCATCTCACAAGTCCCTCAAGATAAATGCTTTGATACCATTTTGCTAGTTTTTGATGGACGAAGGGCTAATAACGAAAATGAAGAAGATAAAAAGAACACAGGCTTTTATATTTTCTGAAAAAACCACAACTTTATTCAATGTACTACATAGTTTATATAGAACTGAAAACATAAGAATCAAATAAAATTTGTTGATATCCAGCTACATCTCAACTAACTATCTTAAACAAGGAATAAAATACTAAAGATTTGGTCCATTGACCAATTATTCTGCAGCAATTATCTAAGGGACGTTTTCAACACAAAGTGATCTGGTTGATGTATAGAATGAATGCCCAAATTTCTTTAGAGGAAACACACTCAAAGTAGATGTGCTCTATAGATTTAGGCACATCATTGTGTAGCTTACCCTACTTACATCCTTTCCACAGGAATCTCCACAAAATTTCCTCCAAAGTTTTCATCATTCCTTTTTCTAAGAAAAAAATGGGAGCTCAAATATATACGCAACAAATTTAAAATTACCTTAATCAATGTTACTCTTCTAACTAGGGATAGAAACTTGTTATTCCAGTTGGATACTCTCTTTTGCACTATTTCTCTTAGGGCATAAGAGCTCCCCAATAATAGTCTTCTTGTTGTTATGGCAATCCCAAGTACATAATAGGAGGTTGTTTAACTTGTAAGCTAAGTAGTTTGCACTCTTTGCAATTAGGTGTTGGCTTTTCTACCTCTTGATGTTCAAAAGTCAAGAGTTTTTGGAATAATTAGAGAGAAAGCATAAGCTTATATGGACTGATTTATCACGAGCTTTAGATAGAAGCACAATTCATTAGTGAACAGAAGGTGGGTATCCTTAATTTAAACAAAATTAAGGATTTATGTGAAATTTAAAAGCTAACTCCTTCATAATGTTATGATCCAATAATTTAAACAAAACTCCATACAAATAAAAAGAAAAAGGTAAGGGAATAAGGTTACCTTGTCTTAATCTTTTTTGCCTCTTAAACAATCTTATTAGTTCTCCATTAATTAATATATAGTAGTATGAAGATGTAACACACTTGAGTAACCATTTGCTGAATTTCTCAAGGAAGTTAAACACCTCTATATAACAAGTTCAATAAAAAGGTTAGCTAACTAAATCATCAGCTTTGTTCAAGTTAATTTTCATAGCACAATTTCTTAGGACTTGCTTTTAGTATAACCCTTAAAGAACTCCTAAGCAAGGATAACATTATCTCCTATGCTCCTCCCTTCGAAGAAAGCTACTTATTACCGGATTTATAACAGGACTTGGTGCCTTCTTCATTTTTTTAGTTAATAATTTGGCTATAATCCTGTTGAGAAAATTACAGCATGCCTTCTTCACTCTTCTAGCCAATAATTTGGCTATAATCTTGTTGAGAAAGTTGCAACATGCAATAGGTTTGAAATCTCTAAATGTAGAAGGATTAGAGGACTTGGAAACAACACAACTGAAGGCTTTCTTCATCTTCAATAGTAATTTTTCCTGAATCAAAGTTTCCAAAACTGCTTTTCTTCCTATATTCTTTATCTGAAGCTAAGCTTTCTCCTTTGATCCATTTCAAAGACTACTTCTTCCACCTCATTTAGCCTAAAAGGAGTCCAATAAGTCTCCTTTGTGAACTGATTATGGACAAAAAAATTTAGGAGTTTAGTTGAGGACATGCTAGTTGCTTCAATATCCAAAGCACCAATGAATTAGCTATAAACCATTTCCTTAAGTTTTTTATATTTCTTCACCAACTTGGTTCATAATGAAGTAAACTCTATTTGTGTTCCTTCTTGCTAGAATTGCGTTGTGAAAGAATTTTATATCCAAATCCCATTTTTTAGCCACATTACCCTAGCTCCCTACTTTAATAGAGAGTTGTGGTCACGAAGAGTTTTAGAATATTCAAGGACTGCCTTCTCCTCTTGGTCCTTCCACCATTCATCTCATGGATGATTGTATACTTCAAGTTGAACGTCTTCCAAAATTCTCTTTGATTGTTTAACCCGAAACCAATTGTTAAAGTTAGAACTTGGTTGATTTTCTTTAACTCATCTTTAATAAACTTTAGCTTTTGCACATATATGAATGAATTATATCATTGGACCCTTCTTCACATTCCTATTCTCAGTACATCTAATAAATATTTACATTTCAGTTAGAAATTGTTAATTCTAAATGGGAACTCCTATCATGGATGAGGTAGTTTTACACCATTATAAGCGAGTGATTGGATACTATTAGGGGTAAAAAAAATTGGCTTACTCTTCGAAGAGGAGTTTATCCATACACTATCAACCAATGCCTTGCCAATTTTGCTTTCTTATAAACCACCTGGAAGATTGTTTATTTCTTTTAGTACATAAGCAACCCTCAAAAGTTAGGTCATTGAAGTCTATTGAGTGATTCCTTAGGCACACAATACTTTTAGCCTCAAGTCATTATAATATACTAATAAATTCTCCCAAGAGTAGCCATAGGGTGTTGTATGGTTGATTCAATGCCTTCAAGATGGCTATATAAAGCTCTCCTATGAGAACAAAGGTTGGATTCATATACGAATGTTACTCTAAAACTTTTCAGCCCTCTTATAAAATTTTTTTTGGTATGCAAGTATTGATCACTTGAATGTGTAACTTCAAGAATAACCCTTTTGGATTCAAAAACTAATATGATTTATCATAGTGCTTATGGTCATGATTGGAAACAAAAGACCACCACTTACTGTTACAGCTAAATTTCATAAACTTCTCATGAGACATCTTAGTTTCATTATAACATCTATTTTATTTATTTGGTAAATCAGAAATTTATATAAATCAACTAATAGTTATGTACAATCAAGAGATTACCCAAGAAGCAAATCTCTTTCCCATCATAAAAGGAAAAGCCACCCTTATAAACATGAGGAACTTTACAACTAGTTAACTGAACAAACCTTAACAGACTATGTTGGATCTTGAATTTTTCTAATTATTTATTGTTTGTTTAATTATTTATTTATGATTGGTTGTTTATTTTATTTTATTTTCTTAGAATTAAGTTTATTAATTTAGTGAGTGTAAGTAGAAATTAGAAATTAGAATGGAAGTGTTAGAATTAAATTGGAGTATAGTTAAGGTAATAGATTTAAATGGACATTACATTAAAAATGAAGGGGTATTTTTGGAAGGGCAAACAAAGAAGAGGGGCAAAATAGGAAGAACAAGACAAAAGTTAGTCTTGAATAAGTGAGAAAGAAGAGAGGAGAAGAGAAGTGTGTGTGGAGAAGAAAGAAAGAAGGGGAAAAAGAGAAAATCAACTAGCTAAGGTAAGCTCTATCACTTGCCTTCTTGTTTGCTTAGAAAAAGGAGGTAGGAAGAAATGGGTTTTGTATGTTGGGAATGAAGGAAGGAAGAAGATGATTTAAGAAACTCATTTGATTTTAGGGTTTCTAAATTAGGTTTTGGTTTTTCTAACCTAGATAAACTATAGGTAGGTTAGTTTAAGCTTGATTTTATCCTTTATGTGATTATTGAGTTTTATGAATTTTACTAGAATGTTGGGTTAAATGAATCTTGGTTTGTCTGAAGGAAACCAAGAAAACCCAATCCAAGAGCAAGACGAAACGCAAGCTTGAATTGAATTTCGATTAGCGATTTAGGTGGGTAATTTATTTATAGTTGTTGTGTAAAATGAGCAAAATGCCTTGCATGTGTATTGTGTGCTAAAATGGCTTGTTTTGATTTATTGTGATTATTGAAAATGCATTGTGATTATGATCATGTTATGCCTTGAAAAATGTCATGGCATTTTGTATAATGAAAAGAAGAAAAAGCATGATAAGTATGAAAGGATGAAAATGTATGGAAATGAATTGAGCATCGAAATTTGTTTGTGTTTGGGCAAGAGAGATACCATTTCGTTAGTCACGTGCAAGTTGACCTAAAGCCTTCTCTAGGGTGCCTACTTGTGGGATATGAGATCCAAAGAATGAACTCATTTTTCTCCTTTTCATTCCACAGAACTCTTGAGTCATTTGTTGTGCATTGCATTTGTTTGGAATTGTTCAGCATAATATGAAATTGAGTGTTATGTTTGGAAGGTTGAATAGATATGAGAATGCTTTATATGATGACATGCTTGACTATGAGTTGTGAGTTATAATTATTGTTGAATTTACATTGCTAGATTAAGATATGATGTATATACTTATATGTATGTACACATATATGTTTGATTGTGTGGCTCGTTGCCAATGGCTATAAATATATTAGCCACTAAGCTTTGCAGCTCACCCTATCATCTTCACTCCTCAGGTGCAGAATAAAAAGATCATTGATCCTGACAAGACAATTGGACAAACTCCGAGATAACTACATTTAGTGATTAAGTTAGTTTGATAACTTTGGAGTAGCTTTAATAGCATATCGAACATGAACATCTAATGTATTTTGTATTTTTTGTTAAGTCATTGATGTAGACTTTGATATGAAATTAAAGCTATGTATGAATTTCATTTTGTTGTGTAATGAGATTTGGAAATGAAGAAGTTCTTTTGTATATGTTTATGCCTATCTTGTGGTTGATGTTATATGGTAGTGTATGATTGAATTGGATTAGTAATGTGTATAATTGCAGAGTTTAGTGTGAATGTTGGGATTCTGGGTTTCGGATGTGAAGGTTTCACCACGGTGAAGCCAGAGCTTGGCCGCAACGAACCGTTCCCAAAGGGTATTTACACATGATTTTTGTAACTTCGCTGAGGCTAAAAGCTGCTCCCGAGAGGTCTTTGGGTTTAATCCGAGGACTTCGCCGCGGCGAAGCTAGCCTTTTGCCGTGGCGTATTTGTCCCGAAGGGTTTGTCGGCTGGACCTTGAACCTTCGCCATGATGAACTTCTCCCGAAGGGTTCTTGGAATTGTTTACATAGCTTCACCTCGACGAACCCACCAATTGTTATTGCTGAATTTTACCTTTAATTAAAGTTTTAGACTTCCGTTTCGCATAATCCTTACTTGACCGCCTCGAGTGGTCGCCTCGAGATTAGTAACAGGACCCAGGCCCAACATTGTTTGGTATCAGAGCTTAGGCTCTTTTAAGGATTCCTAGGCTTATAATGCATAGTAGTATGAATTATTATGAAGTGTGATTGATTGATTGCATTAAGTGACATGCATATTATGCATACATGTAGGAAATAAGATTAAAATAAAACGTAAGCTAATCGTTAGTGTTTAATTGAAGGAGTAAGATGTCATCTCATAGAAGAACACGAGAAGTTCTACAAGGATCAATTGCACCTCACTCTCCGTTTAGAGAGGAAGGTACCAATGAGTCTAGAGCCCCAGAAAATGCTGAGACTTTTGTAGGACACGGTAGTGGGCCCTCTCGATCACAGGCACAGGAGTCTCCTCTTCCGTAGGAACAAGTGCCTACCCCATTGGATCCTCGATTATTCCAGGCCTTTTCTCAGGCTTTTGTTCAGGCCATAGGTTAGATGCCATAGTTTTCTGCTTCGGCCCTAGTTAAGAAGGGGAAGCAATTTGATAAGCTAAGAAAGTATGGGGCAGTGGATTTTTATGGGACAACCAATCTGAAAGAAGCAGAAACCTAGTTGAGGAAGACAGAAAGGGTATTGGAGCAAATGGATTGTGAAGATGATGAGAAGGTTGAGTATGCTGCTAGCTTGCCATAGGAAGATGCTCTACATTTGTGGGAGAGTGTGCCAGGGAGTTAGATGAAATCGCTAGTGTTGGCATGAAAGGACTTCCTAGCTTTTTATAAGAAGAAGTACCTGTTTGAGATGTATATTCAGCAGAAGCAGAGGAAATTTCTAAGTCTCACCAAGAGGGAGATGACAGTGAGTGACTATGAGTGCCGGTTTACGCAGCTGTCCTGATATGCAGTAGAGATGATGATAAATGAGGCAGCTGCCGTAGGTTTGAATCGGGGTTGCAGCGACGAACTTCTCCAGAAGGGTTCTTAGAATTGTTTACATAACTTCGTCGCGGCGAACTCGCCAATTACTGCCGCTAAATTTTTCCTTTAATTGAAGTTTTCGACTTCCGTTTCACATGCTTCTTACCTGACTACCTCAAGTGGTCATCTCGAGATTAGTAACGGACCCTGGGCCCAATAGACTACCTGTACATATCTACCCACTAAGAAGACCTTGTGGAAAGTCCAGCATAACCAGAGCACATAGACTTACAGCCTAACATGGCAACGCAAGCAGAAAGGCAATCAATTTCTCAACTAAACAAGAATTCAAGACCTCACATTAGGGATTGTAGCTTTTAAACTAAGTAATACAATTTGGTGAGGTGGTAAGGTCTTTTTTGCTAAAACTACCATGGATATGGTAGAGCTCCTTATCACTGTTTCTTGCCAATAGCTTGATCCCAAGTTTGTGTCTCCATCGTAAGCTAGCATTGTTCTCATCCATCCCTCCTTGGTGACACCCAAGGATTCTTCTATTTCCATCCCTCTTTGCTGAAACAGAACCAACAAAAGGGGGGATGGAATCTTAATATCAAGAGCTAGAACAACCTGAAAAACAAACATTAGTGAAAATGATCCTTACACAAAATTACCTTACTTCAATATTTGTGCTGAGAAGTTCCATTGCTTGGAAGACCACTCTAGTGCTTATATAACATTTATTTTATTATTATAGACAAAATCCCAAAATCATGAGCAATCGACATAGCTAAGTAGTTTTGCGAGGCTAATCCCTCATTTTCTTGTTCCTGGCAAATTTTCTTTTGCTTACCAGTTTGAAAGCAGTACTGGTTTCCCCAGCTTGAATTATCTCGATTGTATTTGATGGTTGAGTACCTAACCCTTCTCATTTCCCAGCTAAGTTGGGGAGTTGTTGACTTAAAACCTTTTACGATAATGGTGTTGGAGCAATTTTAATTTTCAGATGTCTTTCTTCATAAGTATCTCCATTATTTTCTTTTGTTTCTTTAGTAGTGCTATCTAGACTACCCTTATTTTGTCAATGATTTTGCTTCTCTACAAAACTCTACCCCACACTCCCCTTGGAAAACTTGTATAATCATTATATTTCATTGGTAATATTAAGGTAGTTATATTTAAATTAGATTATAATGCTTTAGAAATTATAATTTATAAAAATAAAGGTCGTAGATAGCTTAGTTTGGAATTAGAACAAAAATATCATTTGATTTGTTGATCCCCAAAAAAAGAAATAAGCAAATTTTTTTAGTGAGAAATGAAAAGTTCGTAGAAAGTTAGAATCCCTATTGTGAAATAGTGCACCAACACTTCTTCATTGATGTTAAGAATATAAGAGGACATTTTTAAGAAACATTTTACAAATAGTTGCGACCCTCGATGGAGTTAACTGAATTAGCCCTTATCATTTTATTCGATTGATACAGATAAGGTTCCACGTGCGTGGGATTAGTTGCCTCCTCATTCCATATCTCTATTAGAAAGCAAGTTGCATACTGGGCCGCCCCTATTTGATTTGAACGGAGGATGCCTATAGAACTTCTCTCTTATTATTTGTCCCCTTTTGGGATTTTTTCCGACTTGCACACACTTTATCAACTCTAATGTTAACAGGTTTGCCTTATGTGATTTGAAACTTAAAGTAAATCACTTGTTAATATAGAATTCACGTACAATATACAAAATGCACAAGAAGAAGAGTTGAATTGTATATTCTTTTCGTGAATACAAAAACCTTTGATATTTCTTGAAAAGAACTTTTTTCAAACTATTAAATGAATACTAAAAATGTTATAAAAAAATATCTATGTGGTTAAATCGCAAATAACTTCTATATACTTGTTTAACAATGAGAGAAATTAAAGTGAAAGGTTAGAAAATAGACACTGCAATTTTATACTGGTTTACCCCAAACCTTGGGCTACGTCCAGTCATCAGAGTTCTTTTGAGATTTCACTATACTTCTTCAATTTTACAAGTATTCCTTCTTCCCTCTCAGAGCCTTTTCAGATCTCTTACACAAAGTATTCTTTCTGCTATCTTAGGCTCTTCAGGCTCTTAGCCTTTTCTTTCTCTCAATAGAAAGATATTGTGAGCTTTTTGTTACAGTAGCGTTTGTTCTCATTTATCGCACTTTGAATACAGAATTTTTCTATGTAAGTAATAACTTGAAAGCTAAAAGTTGAAAGCTGAAAGTTATGCGTTGTTCAGTCTTCGACTACGGCTAGTATTTATAGCCTAAGTCTCCAACTACTTCTTGATAACTGCTTCTTGCTTCTTGTAGAGACTATTATTCAGTTGAGTTCTGTAACTAACTCCAACTGACTAACTGTCCGACGTACTAGAGTATCTTCAACTTTGTATCGTCTTTGTTTTTCTGCTTCTTCTGTGTTTTTCACTTCTTCTGTGTTTTTCACTTCTTCTGTGTTTTCCACTTCTACTGTGTTTTTGCTTCTTCTGTGTTTTCCGCTTCTTCTGATTTTTTGCTTCTTCTATATTTTTCTGCTTCTTCTGTGTTTTTGCTGCACACTTAACACACTTATCAAAACAATTCATTTATTTCTAATATTATTATTATTTGATTGTCACCAAAATTAATAGA
>JANZLC010000201.1:30987449-31009931 GCA_026413385.1 Erythroxylum gracilipes | reverse complement strand
GTTAGTATATGTGTTCGGTTATGGGCCTCCTATGCTGTGTGGGTCCGAATGTTGGGCTTCGGAGACGGGGTCCAACAATTGCAGTAAGGACTGATTGAGCCCACAAAGTAGGATTGAGCTTGCCAAACGTTCTATATCAACAAACGTTCAGAGCAGAAATGTGGAAAGAAACGTATAGTAATAGACTACAAGCCTCTAAATGCCTTCCTGCAGGATGATAAGTTTCCTTTTCCCAAAATTAGTACACAGGTACTATTTCTTAAGGAAGCTGTGATCTTTTCAAAGTTTGATTTAAAGGCAGGATTTTGACAATTGGGTATTAACTTAGAAGAACATTACAAAACTGCATTCTGCATTCTCAATGCTCAGTACCAATGGACTGTGATGCCTTTTGGACTTAAAGTCGCTCCATCACTATTTCAAAAGTCCATTACGGAAATCTATGAACTTATCCTCAGTAGTGCCTTGATCTACATCAATGACATTCTACTGTTCTTAAAGACCCATGAGTAACATCAGGCCCTTCTTCAAAGATTTTTGGACCTTGCACAGCAGTATAGTATAATGCTTTCGACCTCAAAAAGTACTATTGGTACAACAGAGATAGAATTTCTTGGAATGCAATTTAAGGATGGATTCTATCAGCCAGGCCCACATATTGCAAAAGAGTTATTGCAATTTCATAATGAAAATCTCACATGAAAATCTCACTGTAAAACTGATTCAACAGTTCCTTGGAATTGTCAATTACATCCGAGATTTTATACCACATGTGACAGCCTTCACATCAAGCTTATCTAAGCTCTTAAGCAAGAATCCACCAACATGGGGAAAGGAACAGACTACAACTGTCAAGCATCTTAAACAGATTTGCCAGGATCCTCCAACACTAAAGATACCTGACAAAGGACAACATGTCCTTCAGACAGATGCTAGTGACACTCACTAGGGTGCTATTCTTCTTGAAGAATTCAATGGCAAACGATATTATTGTGGACATGTTAGTGGAACATTTAGTCCCTCTGAATGTCATTATCATATCTCATATAAGGAGATCATTGCCGTCAAAATAGGTATTGAAAAGTTCTCTATCCACCTCACTCCTTATTACTTTGACATTGAAATGGATAACACTGCATTCTCCTAGATTCTAGAATAAGCTGGTAAAAAGATTCCAAATAGCCAATTATTGCGCTAGCGAGAGTGGTTTTCTCCCTATAAATTCAGTGTCAAATATTTGAAAAGTCACCACAATATCATTGCTGATTATCTCTCTAGACCTTCAAAACTACTCCTCTTTGTTTCCTCCACTTTGAAACTCCTCATTCCTCTTTTCTGGTTTATGGAGTTTCTCATATTTGCTAGATATAAGAAGGATTTTCCACCATGGTTCTCTCGACGCCATACTACGGTCGAAACTCTGTCTTATTCTCTACTAGAGTATTTTTTATTATATGCATCAGACTCTACTTAAGCATGACATTGTTGCTACTCCTTGTCATTTTGACATGCTAACCCCTTACAAATTTCTTTATCATATTTATGATTTTCTTGATGAGTCCACACTTTGGCATCTTTGGTCTTTAGCTGCTCTATTTACGTGTGTTATAGCCTTGTCCCCTTTACATGTTTATCGCCACTTACATGATCCAACCAATTATGGTTCCCTTTTGTGGACATTTCTGGAATGGTTCCAGCCTTTACCAAAATGGTGCATTGACATGTCCTGTGAACTGTCTTGACATCATCTTTGGGATGCAGCACTTGACAATAAAAATGTCCACATGATCTTTCTGTTGCATCGCCCTTATTGTATGACAGACTCCAATATGCTTTGCACTATCAGCCATATTCAGCATTGGCATACATATTGTGATTGGTCGAATGAAGAAGCCACTGTTACACCAACACTCTATGCTCTTCTCGACCAGTACAATTAATATCCACAGCATGATCTTTCTATTCTCTGTACATCACAAGGACCCTACATTGGAGAAACAACAATCACACATCCTCTCCGAACACCACCTATAAGTAACTGGGTATCTCTTCATGATCATTACATTAATATCTGAGGAGGTGATATTCCATGTCCTATATTTGAACGTCCTGTGGAATCCAGCCCACATCAAGAAGAGCTTAGTCTTTCATAAACTTCTATTCATGGCTCATAGCCTTTTGACTGGGCTCACACCAACATCCATGAACACATTGAACAACTTGATCGAGACATAGAGTTGACAGATGATGATGAAGACCTTACTTTACACCTGTAAAATAAGCACACCTTTTGAGACAATAACTTACATGATGAAAGATGGTTCAGATGTCTACTTCAATAATTATTGAAGATTCCATCTTATTATCTTCCTGTTCACCTTATGTAAAGTAGTACTATTATTACTGTTTGCTTTAAGACATTATGTAAAAGTAATTTACTTTGTCAAAGTTAGGTGAATTATTAGCTTTACTTTTATAAAAGTAGATGCCTTAAAAATAAGGTTGGGTTTGCTTTTGTTAAAGCTTTCATCATTATGTCTTTAGTATAGTTTACATTTCTAACCCTAGCTTTGCCTATAAAAGCAGGGTTCGTCTTAGTTTGTTTCATAAGCATTTTCAATGAATGAAAAATGGAGAAGTTAGTTTTTTTCTAAACCTCTCTTATCTTCTCTGAAACCTTTAAACCCTGAAATCATATCTCCTCAAATGTTGAAGATTGTAGGATGAGTATGTTCTACACTCGCCTTGTATAAGGATCTTGTGTATCAAAAAAATCTATGACAGTCTGGAAAAACTGTTGCTTCTAAATTTATCCGCTGTCTTGAGTCAGAAGCATTAACGGGGAATGAAGAGTAAGAATATGTGAGTGAAGTAGGGTTCCTAAGAGGCATGAGTAGTAAGTCCCATGTAAGCCGATGGACAGACGTTGAGGGGTGTAAGACTCCGATAACTGGAACTTCCTACATAGTGATACACACTTCCAATCCGACTTTGGCTAGTCGATGTCTTCAACCAGTATGGTGGTTTGGAAGAGTGTTAGCCAGGGAGGGTTAGCCGAAAAAAGGTCATAGTTTCCCTGTGTCTCCCTATAATGGACTATAGGGACCCAGAGTGGTATCAGAGCTAGAATAAAGCAAAGTCTAGGAAGTCTTTCCCATACCCTTGTGGTATCTTTGTCTAGTTGGTGGTTAGGTATAGTCGGTTCAACCAAAGAAACCTACGTACCCCTTGGAGTTTTCTACTCCTCACTTAGTATTCTACTACTGCTTGTGGTTTACTTGGAAATATAGCCAACCTTCGCATCTTTGACAGGGGGAACATATTGATTCAGGTAAGCAAAGGGAGTAAGAAGAGAGTCTCATAAGAGTTATGGAAACTTCTCTAGATCCAGTTCATTTATCGTCTAGATTGTCTTTAGCTAGTTTGCCTAATAGTGTGAAGCGTGTCTTATCTAACAAAATAGAAAATCTTGTTAAAATTACTCATGTACCTATAGAAAATCGTGTTTATGAGTCTTCTGTTAAGTCCATATAGCATATATTCTCATGACCGTTCTTGGATGAGAAGTATTAGGAGTGTATTATCTACTAATAGACCTCGTGTGAAGGAAATCATCCAAAGTTCCAAACTGGGACAGTGTGGCCTCAGATCTACAACAGCAGAACAATATGTAAAGCTTGAGATCCCTAAGGAGCTGATTACCTTATGGAAAGAGCAGAACCATACACATCTACATCTTAGAGCTATACGACTTGTTCTTACCTTATATGGTAGAAAAGGTATTCCTACAACAGCCAGGATATCCCTTCTGGACACTGTCTACACAACATACCAAAATGCTCTTATTGGTACCTTGCTGACTACTCTTGATAGAGGAAGTGTCATCTTGACCATAGTACCTGATTTCAACATCAGGTTGGATGATTCCACTTTATCTGAACGACTATAAGTTCAGATCCAAATCATTAGAGCAGATCAAGATCCTACAGCCATCAAGGCTACTTTACACGACCAGATGATCTATCGTCTGCAGAATCATGCGTTGGACAAAAACTTTCCCAACTATACTTCGGACGCTCTTTATGTGGTTGTTGATTTTGCTAATAATCAGACAAAAATCATCTAGATCCTAAAGCAGTTGCCTGCACAGGAGATTAAAAAGTTGATACATACAGAATGGATTACCAATTACCAGAAGGTATTCCACGCACCTCATTGACACTCTTTTCATACAACAGCTCCTTCAATTCTAAGGACACTGAGAGATGGCTCAGTCAAATCCATCTACACCAGACTTAGCGACGACACGCCTGGTCCATCAACATTAGGGTCTATCCTGGTGATTCAGCTCACTGGACAACCAGATCTACCAGATCCATCATCTAGGGCTACAAGCCTTAAAATCCAGCTCGTATTTTCTCATACAGAAGGTAAAGACGGTTCTCCTATCCATTACTTTAAATTCAAGGGAGATCCGGTCTATATAAGTCATCATCGTGGACACTTTGTATGGGATGTCGACCCATCTATGTGTGAACCAGACTGTGAGATCTGTCTCAATCCTGAGTCAGACACAGATGACGATGATCCAAGATATCAAAGGAGAAGGAAGAAGAAATCTAAGCCCAAATCTCGATGCTTGCCTTCTCATGACTATCCTCCTCTTGGTGAGGATCTAGATCTAGATGATCATAATGGTCTTTTATTACAGATAGAAAGATCCAGACCAAAGTCTCTAAGGGAGATGTTCAGGTCGTCTAATACATGCAGATTTACTAAGAGATCTAGCAGATCTATGCCAGCAATTCCTGCTTTGACTCCTACTCCTATGTCATCTATGGTGATAAATCCAGAAGAGGATAACTTTCCTCAATTATCTAGGAGTACTGATGAATCACAAAGGGTTATTTCAAACCCTTATATCAGAGTGTCAGGAATTACTGGGTCCCTATAATTTGTCATAGGGAGACACAAGGAAACTATGACCTTTTCCTGGTTACCCGGCTAACTCTCGTCCAAACCACCATACTAGTTGAAGATATCGACTAACCAAAGTCGAATTGGAAGTGTGTATCACTACATAGGAAGTTCTAGTTATCGGAGTCTTACACCGCTCAATGTCTGTCCATCGACTTACACAGGACTTACTGCTCACGCCTCTTAGGAACCCTACTTCACTCACACACTCTTACTCTTCATTCCCCGTTAATGCTTCTGACTCAAGGCAGTGGATAAATTTAGAAGCAACAATTCTTCCAGATTGTCATAGATTTTCTGATACACAAGATTCTTATACAAGGCGAGTGTAGAGCATACTCATTTTAACATTTGAGGAGATATGATTTCAGGGTTTAAAGGTTTCACATAAGAGGAGAGGTTTAGAGAAAAACTAACTTCTCCATTTTTCATTCATTAAAAATGCTTATGAAATTGCTTATGAAACAAACTAAGAAGAACCCTACTTTTATAGGCGAAGCCAAGGATAGAAATGTAAACTATCCTAAAGACATAATGATGAAAGCTTTAACAAAAGCAAACCTAAACTTATCTTTAAGGCATCTACTTTTACAAAAGTAAAGTTAATAATTCACCTAACTTTGACAAAGTAAATTACTTTTACACAAAGTCTTAAAACAAACTGTAGTAAATAGTACTACTTTACAAAAGGTGAACAAGAAGATGATAAGATGGAATCTTCAATAGTTGTTGAAGTGGACATCTGAACCATCTTTCATCATGTCAGTTGGTGTAAAGTAAGGTCTTCATCATCATCTGTCAACTTCATGTCTCAATCAAGTTGTTCAATGAGTTCATGGATGTTGGTGTGAGCCTAGTTAGAAGGCCATAGGACATGACTAGAAATTTCTGAAAGACTAAGCTCTTCTTGTTGTGGACTGGATTCTACAGAACGTTCAAACATAGGACATGGAATATCACCTCCTCGAATATTAATGTAATGATCATGAAAAGATACCCAGTCACTTACAGGTGGTGTTTGGAGAGGATGTGTTATTGTTGTTTCTCCAAAGTAAGGTCCTTGTGATGTACAGAGAACAGAAAGATCACGTTGTGGATGTTGATTGTACTGGTCGAGAAGAGCATAGAGTGTTGGTGTAACAGTGACTTCTTCATTCGCCCAATCACAATATGTATGCCAATGCTGAATATGACTTGTGTAGATGATCAGGTTAGTAAAAGGGAGAAGGTAGAGTTCTTCGTCCCTATTACTCACCTTAAGAACCAGTCCCACTTATTTTTAAGTCTCAAAGAATCTCAAACTGATGCCACTGTACAATTTGATCCACCGCCAATGCAACCTGATTATGTGTTGGCCTGAGAATGTTCTAGGAAACAGACCCAATTGCCAGCAAGATTACAGGACTATGATTGTGATCTCTTTGCTTATGTTTTAGTTACTGCACGGGAAGTTGACACTTATTCTAAGCAAAAGAATTATTTTAAGGTTATTGCTAATGCAGATGCTGGGAATTGGATTGGTGCTATGCAGAAAGAAATTGACAGTCTTCATGAGAACGAGACTTGGGATTTGGTGAAGCTTCCTAAAGGTAAGGGTCTTATTAGTTGCAAGTGGATCTACAAGCTCAAAGAAGGCATCCCCGATGTTGAAAGCAAGAGATATAAGGCTCGATTTGTTGTATGTGGTTTTGATCAACATGGAGTTTATTTCAATGAGGTCTTCTCTCATTATTTGTCATACCTCTACTCGCGTACTATTATCTTTTGTTGCTCTTCATGACCTGGCGCTTGAGCAAATGGATGTAAAAACTGCATTCTTGCATGGTAATCTTAAAGAAGAAATTTACATCCATCAACCAGAGGGTTTTCTGGTTCAACGAAAAGAGAACCATGTTTGTTGTTTGAAGTGATCTTTGTATGGTCTTAAACAATCTCCGAGACAGTGGTCTAAGAGGTTTGACTCTTTTATAATTGGGTGAGGCTATTATAGTAACTATGATAATTGTGTGTACTTTCAAAAGTTCCCTGCTGATTCCTTCATTTATCTTTTGCTTTATTTTGATGATATGTTGATTCTGGTTCCTAGTAAGGCTCTTGATGATAAGTTGAAGGCTTAGCTTGGTAGTGAATTTGATATGAAAGACTTGGATGCTGCTAAGAAGATTCTTGGGATGAAGATTATCGTCAAATAGGAAAACTTATGCCCTTTCAAAAGAAATATATTCAGAAGATACCTGATAACGTAAGCTCGTCAATAATCTGTTGGCTGCAAATCCAATAATGATCGAAAGTTCAATCCAAATATATTGAAGAATCAGTATGATTCTGTCATCTATTGCAACAAAATTCACAGCAAGACATTTCATATATTAAAATTGTGAGGCTTACTCAATTTATCACGAGTAAGAAAATTTCAGCAACAACCTGGCAAGACAGTAGCTTTCATCATAATGGACAAAAACTGAGAAGAGAGATCTCTCCAAGTCAACGAGAAGAAAGATCTACATGTACCATATAAGAGAGAAGTGTAATCAGCAAAACAAAAAACAAAAAGAAGATAAAGCCTCAGCCTTCATATATGATAGACGTGTACTCATAAGCATAGAGTGTGCAAACACCTTAAATTTTCAATTCAGATAAACAAAGTCCATCCTAAGGAGTACTTAGCAGATGATTGGAAAAGAAAATTCATCTTCTGTTTCTGAAAAAAAGAATGCCCATCTACATTTTCTAATAATTTGCTTATTCAATTGTAAGGTTCTGGGTACAGATATCTTGGGAGCAGTCATTCCGCTTCCATTTTTTATGGCTTAGATCCTATTTTAGTAGAAGCCCACTCTCAACTAAAGGGATGTCATATTTGGCTTCTTGTCAGGCTAAAATCCCTATCCAGATAAAATATTAGGAAAATTCCAACTCGCTTATTAAGATGCAAGACCTGCACCATTGGTGATCAGCCAACCCAGCACAAAGCTGCCGAGGAAACTATCCTTAATCGAAATTTGATGCTGTGAAAACCGGCAAAAACAATATGAAGTGCTGCAAAGAACTAATGAACTTCAAATCAAACAATTCAAGAAAGTTGATATGATTAAATCATAATCAAAGTTCTACTGTGAATATAAAGAAAATACTAAAACGTAAAATTAATTGTAGTGTTGCAGTATGCAGAAACTTTAGTTGGCTGGCCTTGTCTTCCAATACCAAAACCAGTAAAGAAGGAATCATTCCACTAACCTGCAATGATCCAATCGGCGGAACTGGCTTCAGAGTACATTCCAAAGTACAGTCCACGATGGACAATGATTCCCACACAAGAGATGTTAAATCCACGGTAAAGGCTAGCCATGCCATCAGATGCTAAAGTTTTCCTGTACACATCATGACATCAATGAGCCTATTAAATTGTCAGGTTTTGGTTACAGATATATTATTAAGCAAGGAACTTTCATCAACGTTTTGAAGAAAATGAGAATGATAATTAAAAATGAAGGTCCAAATCCAAGCGAGCCAAGACGCATAGTTAGTACAACATGCATTGTAAGAAATACGATGAAGGAAAATATGTTATTCTGTGAACACCTGCTGTTTAACAACTACAAAGATAAATATCTTAAGTACTAGATTATGAACTTACAGAATGAAATCAAATTATCAACGTTCTTCATTTTCTTTTTCAATCAATCAAAAGGCCGTAGACTTATCATTACAATTGCCAATATATTATTCGTCAAGCATGGTAGGTAGAACCTCCAAGTTCTTTGACTAAAGTTGCCTAATACATAGCCTAATTCAAACCTACAGTAACAACAGACTCCACAGGGGGCTGATCTCTGTCCAGTCTTTCCCAATCGATTTGTCTTAGTATTGCAAATCTCTCACTTAAAGATACAAAACCAGCTTGAGGAGAAACAATGCCAGAAGTGGCAGCTTTATGAAGCAGCAGAACGCTTGTACCCATATCAGGGCCATGAAGCTTCCCAGTCAACAACAACCGGAGGGGCATAAAAAGTGATTTCCCCTTGCGCTTGATAGATTTTCCAAAGCTCTTCACCCACTTCTGCCAACCAGAGTGGCCTTCTTCCAGTGCATTAAGGAACTCACCACTGTCATAAGCATTCATTAGGCTGGCTGAGATTTCAGAAAGCTTATCTTCTATGTGAGTTTTGGCGTCAGGGCTCTTTAAAGTAGCTTGTAAAGGATAAGATAGCAAGTTTGAAAGAGCTTCATCTGAATCTGTTATCAAGTCAATTGCATCCTTCAGCAACTGAACTGCCTCTGTCACAAATGGTCCCTCTGATTTTGTGAGGACCCCGGTACTTTTCCAACGTTCACCAATAAGACCTATTAAACTCTCGGATGGAAGAGCTCTCAAGTGCTGCCCATTCATCCACCTCAACTTGGTTGCATCAAAAACAGCACCACTCTTGTTGACTCGATCAATTGTGAATTTTTCAACAAGTTGTTCAAGGGTGAAAAATTCATTTTCCGTGCCATCACCCCAACCTAAAAGGGCAAGATAATTCACCATTGCCCCAGGCAAGTAACCCATCTCCCTGAACTGGCCAACAGATGTTGCACCATGCCGTTTGGACAACTTACTCCTGTCAGGTGCAAGTATTAATGAAACATGGGCAAAGAAAGGCATGGACAATCCAAGAGCCTTATAGATCAATGCTTGCCTGAGAGTATTTGGCAGATGCTCTTCAGCTCTAATAACATGTGAAATGGCCATGGTAGCATCATCAATTGCGACACAAAAATTATATACAGGTTGTCCATTGCTTCTCATTATTACAAAATCTCCTAGGGTGTCCAAACCCCAAGTAACATCACCCCGTATAAGGTCATTGATTTTCAAACTCCCCTCTTTTGGAACACGAAAGCGATAAGTATACAGAGTTCCCTTTGCCAACTCTTCTTGTACTTCTTCATCTGTTGCACTGGCCCACTTCCCAGTGTACACCGGAGGCAGTTTCTTTAATTTGGCAATCTCTTTCATTTTTTCAAGTTCCTCATTTGAACAGAAGCATCGATATACTTGACCAGACTCCAAAAGTTTGTCAGCATATTGCTTGTATAGAGAATTTCTTTCAGATTGTCGATACGGACCATAGTCCCCACCAATACCAGGACCCTCATCCCAATCTAGCCCAAGCCAAGAGAGATCACGAAGCAGTGCCTCCTCAGATTCTCTAGTTGATCTCTCCAAGTCAGTATCCTCGATCCTCAAAACAAATTTCCCCCCTTTGGATCTTGCAAACAGATAGTTGAAGAGGGCAGTTCTGGCACCACCAACATGAAGATTTCCAGTCGGGGAAGGAGCAAAACGAACTCGAACTTTTCCTTGTTCACTACTAGCCTCGGCAGAGATGACTGAATATCTCCTCTTTTGGTTGAGGTAGGTGAGCTTCTGATACTTATTGTGAAGGGTACAACTGTAAAGAAGAGATGATGACCACAAAATGGGAGGGCCAAGGCCAAAATCCCTCATTCTCATCATCCCCATCACATTGGCCATACCTTAAACCAATCAAAACAAATCACAAAAATAACGCCACTTGTACCCAAAAATTTAGCCACTTCCCAAACTTTTTTTATCAAATCAAATCAGCAATTGCCATTTTCCCTGCAAATTTGTGAGCGCTTGTAAAACTGATTATCTCAAGGGAAAACCTCCATTAATGAAAATATAGACTGCTTCAGACATAAGGAACACTAAAAGCAGAGAGTTTGCACTTGTCTACAGCTCTTGCAGTAGTATTACAACGTATTCTCTTTGGTTGGTACAATACCTGAGTTTATATTGAATAATCCAGAGAGTTTGTTAAGCATAATCTAATTACATACAAATCTCAGACCCAGTAAACTCATCGTCAATGTATTGCTCTATGCACTGCGGTATTAGCCAAGAGATAACTTCGAAAACAATCAAATCGAGAAACAGCGAAAAAAAAACAATCAACACACGTATATGATCTCAGAAAAACATAAGCTACAATCAAAAGAAAGTTAAGTTTAGATTGGTCGTTGGGGTACCATTCTATATTATATATATCAAAAAGCATACTGACTGAAAATGGCGTTAATGATGAGCAGATCTAGTACAATAGCTTAACCTAAGTCTGCAAAACGTTGACGTACCTAATGTTTAGCTGGCGATGATAGGGGACTCTCCGGCGATAGAGACAGAGAAGGTGTGCTTTGAAATGTGCAAAAAATCCGCCATTCGTTGGCGCTATCTAGTATCTAGGGTTGTGCGAATTAATTGATGTTATCCTGTGCCCAACTTTCTTTCTGATAATCGCGGAACTATTAGATATTAAAAGTTTTGAATTTTATCATATTTTGAATTACAATCTAATTTAATTTAAATAAAATAAAATAATATTATTTTTATATTCAATAAATTAAATTTCAAGTTTAAACTATTCAGTTGAATTTTAAATAAAAATATTAATCTAGTGCTAACTTTAATATTAAGACATATAAATACAATTTAAATTCAATTTGTTCATTTTTGAATTACTTATTTAGAATATTAAAAAGTGTTATATAATTGGACAACTTATTTTGTATGGCATATTAAATTCTATTATAAACAAATAGTATCTGGGTTGAGGAAAAAAAAATCCAAGTCAAACAGATTCATTATCATCAACAATACTTAGTTGAAATCTCGCTGAGGCGAAGGATTTGTAGAAGTCCGATAGTATACAGTCTTATCCCTACCTAATAGAGAGATTGTTTTCAATAAATCCACATGCAATGTGTCATGAAGATATTATAAAATTTAAAATATATGTGCATACGTATGCCAAATAAAATAATAGAATATAATAATTAAGTAAATAAGTCCAATAAACATAAAAATGAAATAAAATAAGTAAATACATAAATACAAATAAATAATAAATAATAAATAGAAACAACAGTAATATTAATAATAAAAATAGATAAGGCAATACAAAAATAACATACATACCGAACATTTCAAAGATTAACAATATATAGTAAGATAAGAACACATACCGGAAAAGACTCGTACAAGAATAAACTCCAACCAGACCAAACGGAAATAAGACATGTATATGACTAACTTCGCCTATGCCTGTCACCATTACACTAAATAGGAAACTAACTAAGCTAAACTAGCTAGGAGGTAAATACTATGCAATAACTGCATAATACACATATTCATATACCCTACAACTACAAGACTGCAAATGCTCTTTTTAAGAGATATCTTTTACCCGTATCTTAGTATGTTCAAAGTTTTCTATTGCGGACCAAGTCCTTGAAAAGATCCAATAGTGCTATATTATTTTTGATCACTTCCCTTCAGTTTTTTTAGGCCTTCCTTTTTTTTCTTTTACAGTCTCTAGGTATCATTTTCTCCCATCATTTCACTTGGTGTTTCCTTTTAACATGTCCAAACCATCTAAACCTTGTTTCTCGCAATTTTCCATTAATGCCAGCCACCTTTAATTTGTTTATTACCATAAGATTATTAACCTTATCTATTCTAGTAAAGTTACATATTCACCAGAGCATCCTCATCTCCATCACCAAAAGCTTATTATTGTGTATTTGTTTGATGGGTCAATACTTCGCCTCATATAACATAGTTAGCCTAATCGTCAAGCGATATGATTTACCTTTAAGCTTAAGTAGTATCTTTTTATCATATAAGACCCTTTATGCACTTCTCCATTTGAGCCACCATGATCTTATACGATGGACTATATCTTTATTGATCTCTCTATTGCTTTAGATAATAGACCGTAGGTACTTAAAACACTCCTTTTGCGGTATAACCTTAGATCCAATTTTTACATCCATACTGGTAGCCACCGCATGGCTCAAAAATTTGCATTCTAAGTACTCAGTCTTAGTCTTGCTTATTTTAAAACCTTTCGACTCTAACGTTTCTCTCCAACATTCTAGCTTAATATTGACTGCCTCTTTTATTTCATCCACTAAGACAATATAGTCAGTAAACAACATACACCAAGGCACATCTCCTTCAATATTCTTGGTAAATTCATCTATCACTACTGTGAATAGAAAAGGGCTTAATGCGAAGCCTTGGTGTAGTCTAATGCTAATAGAAAAATTCTCAGTGTCTCCTCTTATCGTCCTTACCCTAGTCATTACCCCTTTATACATATCTCTAATCACCCGTATATAAGACATAGGAACTCCCTTAACCTCCAAACACCTCCATATTATTTCCCTTCGAACCCTGTCATATGCCTTCTTTAAATCAATTAAAACCATGTGCAAATTCCTCGTCTTTCCCTATAATATTCCATTAATCTTATAAGGAGATGTAGCACTTCTGTTGTGGACCTTCTTGGAATAAAACCAACTTGGTTTCCCATATATAGAAGTCACCTTTCTAACTCTCTTCTCAATTACCTTCTCCCACAACTTCATGGTATGACCAAGTCAAACAGATTATGTAGCAAATTCTATAAAAGTTGTTTACAATTTAACTTATTATTACAGAAAAGAGTGCTAGAGAATTAAGCATGCATAGTCAAAGTACAGGTGGTCATTAAGAAACATTATGATTCGTACTGCTTCCTAAGGCTAAAATGTTTTCTAAATCAAATGAAAAAAGTAAAGCTTGTGACTTTTGCAGTCCAAACTACAAGGTTTTTAACAATGTAGATTGCTTAATGTTTTCGATATCAAAAGAAGATTTTTAATATTAAACTGAAGGTGTTAAGTCATTGTCAGTTATCTGTTGATGTGGATTTTTTTTATTTTTTTAAGTGGAACCACCCATTAAAAGCTGACGTGGATATTTTTAAATAGAGGTGGGTCCTACCTCTAGTATAAACGCAACATTTTGGGCGATATATTCTTTTAACTGGAGGTGGATCCCACCTCTAGTTAAATTAGCGTCGTTCATTAATGCAACGTTTTGTTCACTTCCTCACTCTTCTTTTTCTTCCATCTTTATGAATGGAAGAAGTAGGTTTCCTTTCACTCCAACTCAGTGGCAAGAGCTTAAGCATCAAGCTTTAATCTTTAAGATGGTATTTGGTTCACCAGCTAGAATAGATCAGGAATAGAATGATTATTCTTATAAATAAAATATATGAGGAATAGAATGGAATAGGTATACTTAGTTTGGTTTATTCCCAATAATTTCTAATGATGATGCATACCAATGTTTGGTTTGAAAATATAAATTTGAGACGACAAAGGAATAACTAACAAAAAAACTAAAATATCCAAGTGAATCATTTATATATGTATTTATGATCTTTTCGTAAATATACAATGAAAACCTCTATAAATACCATAGTCTGTTTTGTAAGAGTCAAGATGAAATAAAATAAAATTTCTTTTCATTCTTCATTCTCTAGTCTCTAATTTCTTAACAAAGTGGTATCAAAACTTTATTTCTTAAAGTATAAAGAAGAGTTTTGTGAGAAAAGTAATGAATTTACTTCCTTCCAATTTCCTCATCCTATAAAAGAGAATTATGAGAAATGGTGTCTACGTATGAAAGCTTTGCTTGACTCTCAAGATGTATCAGAGGTTGTAGAGAAAGGCTATGAGAACCTTCAAGATAAAGAAAGCTGATCTCAAATTTATGAATAAGCTTTGTCCAAGATAACAAAGAAGGGTCAACAAGCTCTCACTCTCATCCATCAATGTTTGTATGATTTAATGGTTGAGAGGGTAGACAATGCTACTTGTTTGAATGAAGCATGGAATATTATAGAAAAGAATTTTCAACATATTGATAAAGTAAATAAAGTGAGACTTTAAACACTAAAAAGTAATTTTGAATTTAAAGATGAAGGAATTCAAATCAATTTCGGATTATTGTATAAGAGTGAAGGTGATTGTAAATCGATTAAGGAGATATGGAGACAAGATATAAATGTTATTATAATGAAGAAAAATATTAATTCTTTGACTCCCAAATTTGATTATATGGTCAAAATCCATGACCATTGAAGAATAAGAGGGATCATTATAAGCCTATGAAGAAAAGATTAAGAAAAGATAAGCTTAGTCATTAAAGCAAGTTCTCAAACTTAAAACTATTTTAAAGAATGATAAAGGAAAAAAGAATCAATTTAGAGGACATGGATGAGGAAGAGGAAAAGGTCGTAGTTATGGCAGATATGAAAGAGGAAGAAGGAATGGAGACAACAAAACAACAAAGAGAGAAGTCAACAACCACAAAGAGGGAATAGAAGAATAAGAGGAAGAAGATGAGGCTAATATTTAAATATAAATGAAAGGAGGTATGATAAGACTAAAGTTGAATGTTTTAATTATCATAAAATTGGTCATTATTATTGAGAATGTTGCAATGTCACTAATAATATTGAAGAAAAGACTAATCTTATTGATGACAATAAAAAGTTAAAGAGTCAACTTTGTTGTTAATAAGCAAGGAAGAAGAAAATGTTATTAATAGTATATGGTATTTGGATAATGGTGCAAGCAATCACATATATGGATACAAAGGCAAATTTATAGATCTTTGAGAAGATGAGAGACAATGTTTCCTTTGGAGACTCTCAAAAATTCAAATTAAATGAAAAGGTTCCATTCTCATATCTTTCAAATATGGTTGACATAAGTTGATCACCAATATTTATTATGTGCCTAATTTAAAAAGAAATGTTTTAAGCTTATGTCAAATCCTAAAAAAAGGGATATAAAATTCTCATGATGTTCAAGTTGAACATCAAAACAATGGAGCAACTTGTTTCAATGTTGATTTCCAAGAGGCAGCATATTGTTGGAGCATGATATTCCAATTAAATGTTAGAGCTCTCAAGGTTATGGGGGAAAAAGTTGGTAGAAGGACACCATCAATTAACCATCCTAATCAATTATGTAAAACATATTTTGTTGAAAAACACGCTAGGAATAGTTTTCCTAAAGAAGCAACATCAAAAGCAACTAGTCCTCCTAAATTTGTGCACCCTACGTGTGGGGATCAATCAATCCACCTTTACTTGGTACTTTCAACTGATGATTTTAGTAGCAATACTTGAGCTTATCTTCTTGAGAAAAAATCATAAACTTTTGTTGCTTTTAATAATTTTAAGATGCATGTAGAATAGGAGAGTGGCTATAAAATCAAAGCTTTGAGATCTAATCGAAAAGCTAAATTTTACTTACAAAGAATTCAGTGATTTTTATACAACTCATGACACTCATCATCCTTTAACAGCTCCTAGATCATCATAACAAAATAGAGTAACTGGGAGAAAGAATACGACCATACTTAATACGGCAAGATGCATGATGAAAGTTGAAAATATAAAGGAGTTTTGGGCTAAAATTGTTTCTTGGTAGTGTATTTATCTAATTGCTCTCCAACATTAAATATCAAAGACCAAACCAAGCCCTTCAAGAAACACATATTGGAATAAAGCCTAATGTCTATCATTTTCAAGTTTTTAGAAGCATAGAGTACCCTCAAGTGTTACACCAAGAAAGATCCAAGCTTAATGATTAAAGTATTAAAATGTGGAAATGATTCACATTCCAAAGGTTACAAATTATACAATCAAAACAATGACAAAGTGGTAATGAGTTAAGATGTTGAATTTGATGAAAAACTTAATGTAGAATTAGGAGGCTCATTGAGAGAAATTATAATTTACTTCTATATTTTTGAGAAGAAGAACAAGAGACCACAATACTTATACAAGAAATAACTCCACCTCCTTTACCACTTCTGTTAACTCATAAAGAAAGTTCAAGTGAAAGGACAAGGAAAATGAAAGTTCTAAGAGATATTTATGCAAGATCTAATGACGTTATTCTTGAAAATGATAAATTTTATTATCATCTTGTAAATAATGAGCCATTAAATTTCAAAAAAGTCATACAAGAAAAAAGATGGAGGCTAGCCATGCTCTTTAAAGTTGTTAATTGTTTTATTAATAGATTTGTTTTTTTAATGTTTATGATATATGATGCATTGTCATTTTGCAATAGAGGATTGCTTGATATGTCCTGGCTCTGCTTCTGTTTTTACTCCGAAATAAAAGTTAGAATGGAGCATTTGAAGATTTGTAACAAGAGTTAATCTTTGCAACATGCATATGATGATGGCCTTTTGGAGGAGGTGGTTCTACGTCATCTTAGTGTTGAGGATGGAGATACTGTGATTGCTAACTATATCAAGTTTTTCCAAATTTGTTTAAAGCTTCCATTAACGAAGGTATGTTTAAATATTTCGTATTTCCAAACTGTTTGATTTCCTTGGTAGGTTTTGTTCATGGGTATATACGGTGATATGTCATACGCAACTGAGGTTATAAGGTAAGACTCAAGACAAAGAATAACTTGGTTGTTGACGTCTACCTCCCACAAAGTCTTCCCAATTTTTCTGCATAATATAACCATCCATCTTGTGAAAATGAAATGGATACATGTCGTGAATGTTGAATGGTTGCTTGTTTTTATTTTATTGGGTGGTTATAGGGATTTGAATTTTGATCAAGATTTTCATTTTTGCAATTGTTAATGGAGTTCGAATATTTTGTACGAAATTAAAAATTTTAAAAGAGTATACAAAAGAACCTTCTCCAGTTGGTGAATGAGTATGTGGTTAGTAGAACTTTCAATAAGCAGCTACTTAATTAGAGACATGTGAGATTTAATCAACGATCATAATTATAATGCTTTCAATGGATTCTTCATTAGTGCAAATTGACCTCGCTTCATCATAAAGCATGTCAATGTTATTGATGTCTCTTCTAGCTAAGATGGAATGGAAGAAGAATTTCGAATTGATATTTACCCCCGCCCCCCTCTCTCCCACCTCATTCTTGCTTTCTGCTTTAGAATAGAATTATGAAAACTCAAAGCTAAATTAAACTCTTCTAGACAAGCTACTTCTAATTCTTTCAATCTTATATCCAGGGGATGATTGTAGTAGTATAATTGAGCTTTCCTCCATTTTTTTAGCTAATTGCACTACAACCTAAGAATTACATTAAAATATCTTTAAATGATTCATTACCAACTGGAGTTTATTCATCAGTTAGCAACTTTGCATCCCCTCATTTCCCTCTGCCAATTTCTTCTGACTAATTGCTCAAATCCCATTCTTTCGATCAACCTGTTGAAGAATCTGAATGGTGCTCTACTAATTTTGTTGGACTTCATTCCCTATATCTCCATCTAGGTGTGATCAAAGCATAAGGTTACAGTGTGGATATTCAGGTAAGAGCATTTTCTCTTAGGCTGCCTTTACCCTTTGATCAGCTAGACTTTCTCCTTGAACTTGTAACCAATTTGAGTCCCAACATGATTCTTTCTAATTAAAATTAAACTTCTAATTACAATTGAAGTTTAACTAAGTTATAATTACAGTTCAATCTTAAAAAAAAAACAAATATTTAGTCCCTAAAATTTCTCAAATTTTAAAATTAAGTTCAACTTAATTTAAATTAGTTTTTTAAACTGCTCTTTATATATGATCCATAGGTTTATAATAAGTTAGTAATAATTATAAATTCTAATTCTAATTCATAATAAAACTTAGATAAAACTTAAACTCTTTTAAACTTATCTTTAATTTTTTAATTAAATAATTTATAATCATAGATTAAGATTGATGTTTAATAATATACTATGACCACTCAAATATTAGGAATGTCAAAGTGGTTTAATTTAACCTACCCATACATGGTTATAAAGTATAATTTAATAATATCATCATCTAATCTTCCAATCGAACATAAAGTATGGAATCAGTATTCAAAATCTAATCATATTTACTATTATTGATTAGTAATTAATATTTGGAAACACTTTTTCAAATTTTAATTCACTATGGCCATAAACTTACTTAAATAGCTACTAATAAAGAATAGTAAAGCACTCTCCCTAATTACTTTTGAGTGAGAAATCCTTTTTTGACTTACTTAATAATCATCATATAGTTTATACTATATTTCAGTACAACCGATTGAGCTATCCTAAATATAATAGGTTATAAGTAGCATCATAATATAGTAATTCTTATTTGAGATTCCTTGGTAATCTCAAATATAAGGATCAATTATACAACTATCACAATAATCAACAAAATACAAGTAATATATGTCATTTAGGATCTTTAGGGTAGTTAAGTGAAATAAGTCTCTAATAAGTACCCATGTGTTATTTAATTATATCTATAATTTAATATATGAGATCAATTACTTTGTCATAAGAAAGAAACATTACATGTGATAAATTTTCTGTCCCATTAATATCCCCATCTTGATAAAACTACAACAAAGAAATATTTAAGAGTAATGTTTAGATATAAATTGAATTTAATAATTATGAGCTCATTATAATTTTAAATGATAATGATTTTTCTTTAATATTAAAACATCAAACATAACTAACAAAAAATATAAAAATAAATAGTGTTTTTTAAATTAAAAAATGTCATATATTAAATTTGAACCAATCGATTAGTTACAAAAGCATTAACTAATAAGGTGATGTAAAAATGAGCAACATGTTAATCCTTTAAGCTTAGATGCTATTGCAGCATCTTCTTCCACAATCTTCACTGATCTTCAATGCCTAATTGTTCTGCTCCATTTTATTTATAGACTAGATTGAATGGTACAATAGCATCTATAACCCTCCATTAGATGTCTATTAAAAATAGTAATTGAATTTTCTAGAATGTGACTTTTAGGATAGTATGGTGTTAGAAACAACGTAAATAATTCAAGAGTTTTCTCATAACCATGAAAGTCTTCTAATATTAAGTAAGTCATTTATATTTGCATTTATGGCCTTTTTGTAAATAGAGAATAAAAAACTACCATTGTCCATTTTGTGAGATGAAATAAAAGAAAGTTTCTTTTCATTCTTCATTCTCTAATCTCTCATTTCTTAACAAAGTCGTATCAAAACCTTGTTTCTTAAAGTATGAAGAAGAGTGTTGTGAGGAAGGTGAAAAATGGCAAGTAATGGGCTCACTTCTTTATAATTTCCTCATCTCACAAAAGATAATTATGAGAGATGTTGTCTACGATGAAAGCTTTGCTTGACTTTCAAAATATGTGAGATGTTGTAGAGAAAGGCTATGAGAAGCTTCGTAAATAAAGAAAGCTTATCTCAAAATGATGAAGAAGCTTTGTTCAAGATAACAAAGAAGATCAATAAGCTCTCACTCTCATCCATCAAGGTTTGGAAGATCCATTGTTTGAGAGGGTAGCCAATGCTACTAGTTTGAAGGAAGCATGGAATATTATAGAAAAGCCTTTTCAAGATGTTGATAAAGTAAAGAAAGTGAGATTTCAAACACTAAGAAGTAATTTTGATGTTTCAAAGATTAAGGAATCTAAACCAATTTCAGATTATTGTACAAGAGTGAAGGTGACCGTAAATTAATTAAAGAGATATGGAGATAAGATATAAGATATAGGATGTTATTGTAATGGAGAAAATTCTTAATTCTTTAACTCCCAAATTTGATTATGTGGTGTGTGTCATTGAAGGGTCAAAGAATTTAAACTCAATAACTATTGAAGAATTAGATGGATCTTTATAAGTCCATGAAGAAAAGATCAAGAAAAAGACAAGATTAGTCATTGAAGCAAGTTATCAAAGTTAAAATTACTTTAGAGAATGATAGGGGAAAAAAGAATCAATTTAGAGGATGTGGACAAGGAAGAGGAAGAGTTTGTAGTTATGGCCTATATGAAACAAAATGAGAGAATGGAGAAAACATAAACAATGAAGAGAGAAGACAACAATCACAAAGAGGACATAAAAGAATAAGAGGAAGAAGATAAGGCTACTATTCAAATATAATGAAAGGAGTTGTGACAAGTCTAAAGTTGAATGTTTTAGTTGACATAAAATTGGTCATTATTCTTGAGAATGTCGCAATGTCACTAATAATATTGAATAAAAGACTACTTTAATTGATGACAATCAAAAAGTTAAAGAGTTAACTTTGTTGTAACAAGCAAGGAAGAAGATAATGATATTGATAGTATATTTTATTTAGATAATTGTGCAAGCAATCACATGTATGGATAAAAAGGAAAATTTGTCGATCATTGAGAAGATGAGAGGCAATGTTTCCTTTAGAGACTTATCAAAAATACAAACTAAAGGAAAAGGTACAATTTGCATATCTTTCAAATATCTACATAAGTTGATCACTAATATTTATTATATCCCGAAGTTAAAAAGTAATATTTTAAGTTTATATCAACTCCTTAGAAAGGGATATAAAATTATCATGAAAAATAAAATTGTTTGGCCTGGAGATCAAAATTTTAATTTGATTTCTAAAGTGGCTATCTCAAAGAATAGGATGTTCAAATTGAACGTCAAAACAATGAAGCAACTTGTTTGACAGTTGATTTACAAGATGAAGTATGGTATCTTAAATTTGAGAGTTGCCAAGGTTGTAAGAGAAAAGAAGTTGTTAAAAAGGATATCCTCAATTAACTATCTTAATCAATTATGTAAAGCATATTTTCTTGAAAAATATGCTAGGAAGAGTTTTCCTTAAGAAGCAACATTAAGAGAAACTAGTCCTCTTCAATTTGAGCACACTGATGTGTGTGGATCAATCAATCCACTTTTATTCGGTAAGAAAAAAATTATTTTGTTTACTTTTTATTAATGATTTTAGTGGGAGAATTTGAGCTTATTGTCTTGACCAAAAATTAGAAACTTTGGTTGTTTTTAAGAATTTTAAGATGGTCGTAGAAAAGTGGAATGGCTATAAAACCAAAGCTTTGAGATCCAATCGAGGAGCTAAATTTACTTACAAAGATTTCAGTAATTTTTATGCAACTCATAACATTCATCATCGTTTAACAATTCCTAGATCATAATAACAAAATGAAGTAACCGAGAGAAAGAATATGACCATCCTTAATATGACAAGATGCATGATAAAAGCCAAAAATATGCCTAAGTAGTTTTTGGTTGAAATTGTTTCTTATGCAATGTGTTTATCCAACTGCTCTCCAACATCAAATATCAAAGACCAAACCCTTCAAGAAACATAGATTGTAATAAAGCCTAATGTGTATAATTTGCAAGTTTTCAAAAGCGAGGAGTATGCTCCACTACAAGAAATTAGCTTTTTACCGACCGAAATTGCCGTCGGTAAAACATTGTTTTCGGTTGGTAAAAAAAATACCGACGATATTTGGTGCCCGAGACATTTGATCGGTAATTGTCCCGAAGGTAAAACTACCGACCGAATATTTTGGTCGGTATATAGCGACGGTATTAACGACCGTAATTTCGTGTCGGTATTAATATACCGACCGAAATATTTGGTCGGAGAATCTTTGCGACGGTCATTGTTTCGGTCGGCGAATTCTACAACTTTTACCGACGGAAAATCTTCCGTCGGTAAATGTGTATAATATATTTTTTATTACCTATGTACTTTAGGTTTTTGACTTACGTTATATTATTAATTAACAATATATTAATTTGTATATATATTGTGAGTTTTATGAGAAT
>JANZLC010000201.1:30947249-30963700 GCA_026413385.1 Erythroxylum gracilipes | reverse complement strand
GGCTATTTTGAATGAGTTGCAAGCTTTGGAGAAGGGAGAAGCATGCATTTGCTTATGTATATCTGGAGAACAGCCGGGTTGGTTGACTTGTGAGACCAAGTCGTCTCGTGAAAAAAGAAAAGTCGATGATATGTTATTTTCTTTACCCTTTAGTCTTTTGAGTGGAGCACAAATGTCTTTTCAACTTTAGTAAAGTCGATGATATGTTATTTTATTTACCCTATATTCTTTTGAGTCTAGGATGACAATGTCTGCATTATCAATTATTGCAATTACAAAAAATAATTGATAATCTTACATATTTATTATCAATTATTTTTTTGTAATAAAGATATTATTATTATTATTATAACACAGTAATTGCTTTGTTAAAATAATGGACAGTGGAAGAAGACAAAGTCTTATAATAGATAAAATAAAAAATATGAGAAAAAAGGGACGTCTGTTTTAATATAATTTTAGTAGTTTTGATGACATCAGAAATCTAAAAAGTAAAACTAGTTGCCTCTATATTTTTTAGGGAGGCAGCTCCTTGACGATAATTGGAACAGATAGGATGGACGGCCCCTCTTCCTTACCTTTCCAACAACCCCACTACTTTTTCATGTCAGAAACTCATTTTTGTTCTCGTTGTTTAAACATGGCACGATGATTTTGTTAACACAGCCCATCTTCATATTAAATGTGTGAGTCATGGAGGGATAAGGAATCCCAAAAGTTAAGAAGTGATAAGGATGACAATTATTACTTCATAACTTTTGGGAACACTTGGGGTCTTCCTACTGGACGAAACATAATAGAATCTTATGTGTCAGAGGAAGATGATAAATATTGGGAACACTTGAGGAATTTAAGTTACAACGTTTCACTATCAGTTGTTAAATAACAATTAGGAATTTTTTGAGGTTCCTCACTGGTGATAGTGTGGCAGTGAGAAACCTCAAAAAAGGTTTCTCCAAATTAGTTTAAAGTTCCCATTGACGAAGAAGGTATGTTTAAATATTCTGCAGGCTATTTGATTTCCTTGGCAGCTTCTGTTCAAGGGTATCTGGTGATATGCCGTACGCAACTGAGGTTATAGAGAAGACCCGACACAAAGAATAATTTGGTTGACGACGTCCACCACCCACAAAGTCTTCCCAATTTTTCTGCATAATATAACCATCCATCCTGTGAAAATGAAATAGATACATGTCGTGAATGTTAATGGTTGCTTGTTTTCTATTTTATTGGGCGGTTATAGGGATTTGAGTTTTAATCAAGATTTTCATTTTTGGAATTGTCAATGGTGTTTGAAAATTTTGGACAAAATTAAAAATTTTAAAGGAGTATACAAAAGAACCTTCTCCAGTTGGCGAATGAGTATGTGGTTAGTAGAACTTTTCAATAAGCAGCTAAGTTAATAAGAGACATGTGAGATTTGATAAACGATCATAATTATAATATTATCCGTAAACTCATCTTTTACGGGCAGGCTTGGCTTGTGTGTCTTGTTGGCTTGGTTTTCATAAAAAATTTAAGGTGAATTAAATTGGATTCATATCAAACCAAATTCCAATATAATACAAGTCTAGTTATGGCCAATACTTACGTTAGAAGATTACACGAAAAAACTGTAAAAATGTTGACTACTACTGTTACTCTACTTATAGGTATTTTTTGTGGTAGAAATAATTTTTAAAATATCTTATTATTAATTTTTGTAATTTTTAATATAAATTAATAATTTATTTTAATTATTTTAATTTAAATTAAATTTAGTATATTCAAATTGAATTTAAGAGTTAAGTTAGAACATTTTATTAATAATATTTTATTAATTTACATATGATTTACATTACATATATTTTACTGATATTTTTTATAAAATGTAAAAGAAGAAATTTTCTAAAAAAATAAAACTTACTGAGTCTACAGCATAAACTTGTATCTTTTACCCTAAATTTCATTTTTAAAAAGTAAAGGAAGAGAAATAAGACGAAAGGCTTGGATTTGGTTTTAGTTAATTAGTTCTGGTTCCTTGTTTGTTTTGGGTGTCTTAGGCAATATAATGAATTTCATACTGTATTGACTAAAAAATGGTATGAAACTAGCATCTCCGACATCGGTCCTGTGTACAGGCCAATATTGAAAGATGGAAATATTTGTGTAAGTTGGTTTAATTTCAATGTAATTTAGGCATTGTCAATTTATAAAGAAAACAAATGCAATGGAAAATTTAAGTTTGAAAGTTGTAATTGTTTGTGTGAGTTGTTCAATTTCAATATAATTTAAGCATTGTCAATTTCAAAATTAATGCATTAAGTTGGTTAATTTGTTAAATAATTTACATGAAACATATAATTTACTAATAATTGCTTGTATATAAAAAGTATTTAACATATGATTAATCATTTCAATATAAGATTTAATATATAATTAAATCATTTAATGTATGTAATTAAGTTAAGAAAGTTAAATGCTTGCATTTTAGTATTGTTTATTGGTTAATTGTGTTGAATAAAATTGAATTATATAGTGCATGTTAACTCTTTATTGTGGAGTTAACTTGAGTAAGAAACTAAGAATATTGATTAAAACTGGTGAATGAAAGATTGTTAAATTAAAGTTGGGAATTACGATTTTAGTAACATTGTTTATTAAAATTAGTTAAGAAAACAAAATTACAAATTGAATTGTATAAGTAAACAAATTATATTAGTTTATAGTTGAATTACGAGATTACATAAAGTAAGTTGCAAACTTATAGTTGTGAGTTATGGTTGAAGCTTAAAATGTTATAGTTGTGAGTGTATGTCTTTAGTTTATGGAAGAATGATATAATCCAACAAAATGAGTTATATTATATGAGATGTATATGGGTATTGTGTTATTATGTTTCTTGAATATTTGAATTGTTGATTTTTGACTTATAGAGGATTGTGTTTGATGAAATTAAATTGTATATGATGTAATCATACAAAATGAGTTATATTATTGTATACATTTATTGTGTAATTTTGTATGTTGAATTCTTGAATTGTTAGTTTTTGACTTGATGGTGAATTGTGTTGGATGAAATTGAATTGTGTATGATGAATATTTGAATTGTTGGTTTTTGACATAATGGTAAATAGTGTTGAATAAAATTGAATTGTGTATGATGTAATCATACAAAATGAGTTATATTATATAAGATGTGTATGTATAATAATGTGTAATGTGTTAGTTTGGACTTTTGACTTGAATTAAGCAATACATATTTTATGATAGTAGTTGATCATGAAATTATGTATTCTTTATTTTGCTATTAAGTTATTAAGTTAATTTTGATATATGTTTTGAATTATTTTTATAGATAAATGAAAAGAAGTTTAAGTACTCCTAATGATTTAACCGCTTCAAGAAGATATAATAATCCAACTTAGGCTTGTGTTGCATTGGTTCCTAGTATGAAGAACCATACTATTTGCTTGTTTTGTAACAAGCATTTAATAGGTGGAGGAATCACCTAATTAAAGAAGCAATTAGTTAGGGTTAAAGGAGATATAAAACCATGTGAAGTAGAAAATGAAAACTTTGCTATAGTGGAAATGTTGAAGGTGGTAGTATTCCTTCCTAACAAGAAGTGAATGTTACATCTGGGCCTGATGTTAAGAAAAGAAGAAAGCAAGTGTCGAATTTTTTTGCAGCATGAACAACTCTTGGAGCTAACCCTTCAATTCGTAATGTCATGCAATCAAGAAAAGCGACTCACAATGTAGATATGGTAATGGCTAGATAGTGGTAAGATTCAGGTATATCATTAAATGCTTCCCAATCTTATTATTATAAGCTTATAGTGGATGTTATAGCCTCTTAAGATTTAAGACATAAAGCTCCTTTTATTGATAACTACAAAGGTAAACTTTAAAGTAGCTCAATTTATGAAATTGAAAGTTATTTGGAAGAAAGAATAATGGATTAGGCTACTTATGGGTGCTCAATCATGTGTGATGGTTGGATAAATAAGATATATAAGTCCATTATTAATTTTTTGGTTTATTCTGCAAATGACTCAATGTTTTTTAAATTTATTGATGCATCTGACCTTGTTAGGAATGCTGATAATTTATTTGAAATATTTGATAAAGCTATGAATGAAGTAGGGCCAGAAAATATTATCCAGTTCATTACCGACAACGATTCCACTTATAAGGCAGCAGGAAGAAGATTACAAAGAAAGTATAATTCTTTTTATGCTCTTTGTGTTGTACATTGCATTGAATTAATGTTGGAAAATATAGTGGAAGTTAGGTATTTTCCTATTATTAATGAGATTGTGCAAAAAGCCAAAAAATGACCAAGTTCATCTATAATTATGCATGGTTTTTAAATTTAATGAGAAATAATTTACCAATGATAGGAATTTGTATCGTCATGTTGTTACAAGATTTGCAACAAATCTCTTATCACTTCAGTATTTTATTATGATGAAGAAAGAGTTGAGACAGATGTTTACAAGTGATAAGTGGGTTGCATCTCAATATGCTAGGTCTAATGCTAGATTGGAGGTTTCCATAATTATACTTATAGATACTAAATTTTGGTCCCAATGCTAATTTTTTATCTGAGTTTGTGAGTCTTTGGTGAGGGTGTTTCGTTTAGTTAATAGTAATGAAAAGACAATAATGGTTTATTTTTATGATGTCATAGGGAAGGCGAAGGAAGCAATCAAGGTCAATATGAAAAATACGTCTTCTTTGTACACATCTTGTCTTGTAGTCATCAACGATAGATAGAAAAGGCAACTTGTTTCTCTATTGTATACAACTATGACATTTGTGAATCCTAGTGTCTATTTCAGATCAAGTTTTACAAAGAAAGTTAAAGTTAATATGAGAATGTTATTAACTATTACAACAATTATTGCCAATGAGATGATTTAAGATCTCCTAAGCTCATAAAAGGAGATTTAGAAGGAGTCTTCTGGAAATTTTGAGATGCCAATTGCTATTTGACAAAGAGAAAACTTTAATCCAAGTATATATTTTTCACTTTTGTTACTTGTTAAAAATTAATTATCATTTTATTTTGTTTATAATGTTATTTTTATTATCTTACGACTTACAATTTCTTGGTGAGACTAATTTGGAAATAGTGTTTCAGAATTACAAATGTTTACAATTCGAATTCTAAGACAATGAGTGAGTGCAATAGGCTATGAAAGAAAATTGGAGCACATTTGAATCCATCCATTTCAAGAAAAAGAAATAGATTAGAGCATAAATGATTGAATGACTTGGTCTTTGTTCGATACAATTTAAAGTTTCAGGAAATGTATGTTATTACCATTATTCAGTTAGATAGAATTTCTTATAATTTTTAAATAATTTAATTTTATTGTTTACTATAACTCTTAATAGATAAGTAATTCAATAGATCTAATTTCCATTGATAATATCGATCTTTTGACACGTTGGTTTTCTGAGGAACTGAGTTTTATAAATGAGAGTGACTTGAAAGATAATCTTGGATAGAAAAGCATTGAAATGTCATTTTGTGCAATGAATTTTAATGATGGTGATAATGAGATTCCTCTCAATAAAGAGAATTTTGTACTAAATGAAAATTGGGATCAATGCAGTTATAACAGGTATCCCTCTTAGACGAATGAATGAAGTTCCAGTTTTTTGTTTCTATTCTTCTTTTAATTTTACTTATATTTGATGTATATATTAAAATTTATATATGTAATATAATTGTAAATATTTTTGTTTTAGGTTTCACTTCCAGTTGGCTATACGTTTTTGTTTCAGGTTTCACTTCCAGTTGGCTATTTCTTCATCATGAACTCTTGTTATAAATTGTAATAGTTAGAGAGTTAATGATATTAATTGTTTTTTATTTGATGTTTTGATGTAATTATTATTTATTATATGATGAAATTGTAATATTTTAAATAATTTATATTGTTCTTAATTTTATATTTATATGATGATTAAATGATCATTTTCATATTAATTATGGTTATTATTTATATGTAAAATATTTAAAAATTAATGTTAATAAAAATAAATAAATTATTATTATTTTAATTTTTATTATAATTTTCGGAGATAGAGTTGGTATAAAAATATAAAGTATTCACTGCAATATACTAATAAATTATTTTGCAATTTTTGAAAATTTCAAATATTATATCAAAAATTTAACAAATTAGCTGAAACACTATGAACATTTCAAATATTATATCAAAAATTTAACAAATTAGCTGAAACACTATCCCATATCAGAACTTAATCTGATTCCAATACTGGTAGATATTCATATCAATTATCTTAGGCAATTAATAGCAAATCAAAGGTATTTATCACCAGAATCAATCATTGTCGGTATCTAATGCTCGATCAACGGCTTTAAGCAAACACGTAAAATGTTGCGCTGATTGAATCCTCTCCTCTAGTCTAGTTTTAAGCCTCAGGATCAGGCAGGTTAGTCAGTCTGTGTTTACCTACGGACAAGTGCCCACTGACAACGTCTACACTTCCGTAAATTTTAATATCTTACTTGAACCTTTTCGCCGTTCTTCTTTATATATATATACAGAAACTAAACATAGGCCATTCAACGTAAGACTCGTTCCAGCCAAGACCCAAACCACACAACTAAATTTGATCATCCCACCACCTTGCTTTGAGAAATACTTATAAATAGCTCCCCTAACACCTGTTTTCCTCAGGCAGCAAACTCCATTTGTAAGGCAGGCAGGCTCAAAGAAGCTTTCAGTCTTTGTTCCAAGTTTCTTTGTCTCTTCCCTTGCCTAGTTTTAAACAACCAAAAGGAAATGGAGATGAAGAAGGTAGCTGTTGCCGTCATCTTCGCTGCCGCCTCGTTGAGTGCAGTGGTGGCTCAGGAGAGTGCTCCTGCCCCTGCACCAACAAGCTCTGCCTCTGTCAGTGTGCCCCTTGTTGGTTCTTTGGTTGGAGCCTCCCTTGCTTCATTCGTTGCTCTCTACTTCCAATAAATTAAAAGAAAAAGAACAGAGACAATTGAGAGCCTTCCTTTTGTTCTTTATGTTCAACATCTGATCCATTGTAATTCAATAAAAAGGTTTATTTTCTCTTGGAGTTCATTAACTCCAAAGGAATGACTTCTTTCTAATTATTGCTTCTTCTTCTTCTGTTTATCTGTTCTTAAATCAATACCCCTTCACGACATCATTATTCAGCAGACAAAGTGAGTCTCTTAAGAGGAAATCTACCAAATGGTTAAGCCGAGGAAATCTACTATGATAAAGATTTGTTAAGTTCAAATCTGCATTAGAACAAGTTACACTAATTACAAAGTCGAGAAGATCTACCACATGGTTCCCATAGCGAGGGCTTTAAAACTCCCCTAAACTCATGTTGTCCAGCAGGTAACTAACAGATGAAAACGAGACTTTACGAGCTCTCCGGTCATGAATTGATTACAAGGACAAAGTCCAGACCCCAGAGTGGTTTCTAGGGTCACATTAAAAAAATGCTTTTTTGGTTCCTGTGCCTAAATTAAGTCTCAATAAACTCTATTTAGGATCTTATTTCAAAACATATGAGTCTATTCAAAGTTTTTAAATATTGTTAAGTGTATCATGTAATTTAATTTTCAGGTTTATTTATTAACAAGTTGAAAAGTTTCATCATTGATGCCATCATTTATACGACGACAATGAAACTTTTCCAAAGTTTTTTTCTTACTAAATTTACCGCTTTTCAAATATTATTAATATATACAAGTCTAACATTCGAACAATATATACAATTATTAAATTTGACAAAACTAATTTGATAAAGCAATAACTTTAGTATTTTGACATTTGAGATAAACTTATTTGATTTTCTTGGTCAAAACCAACAAGGAAATTAAATCATGTGCTATCTTTCTCTGACATTAAGGAATGCTTTTGGCTAAAGTCACAGTTTTAGTGTTGTAATCATACTTCTGATGTACTGGCAGTGAATCAGTATTGCTTTTCTCAAGATCTTGCATTACTTTCTCATGATGTTTCATGTTTATGTCCTGTTAGAAATAGTTCATGAGAGCCTTTTGCAAAAGAACAATATAGAAATGATAACCAGTATTGTCCAATGTAGAAATAGAAATCACATTTTACCTAAAAGACTGTGCAACATAAAATCTCTTTTCAATCTAAAGAATATGCAATCCTAAATGATAACTTAAAAGTTCTTATTGCCCCAACTTCAATTGTCGATCCATCACCCATACAAATATATATTTGCCATTACTAGGTTTTCAATACAACTTTGCATGGATACAAGGAGTCCAACATTAGGTCAATGTAATATGCAACACAAAGAATAAAAAAATAAATAATACGTATTCTGCAACCTTTTTCCTGCCGCTTTATAAGCAGAATTATTGTCAGTAATAAACTGAACAATATTTTATGGCCCTACTTAATTCACAACTTCATCAAATATCCCAAACAAAGTCTTACTATTTCTAATAAGGCTAGATGCATCAATAGATTTAAAAAAAAATAGAGCTATTTGAAGAATAAACTAAAAAATTTATAATAAGTTCTTGTCTCCTATTTGTCCAACTATCACACATGATTAAACATCTATAAGTATCCCAATTTACTCTTCTTTCAGCCAAATAATTTCTAATTTCAGAAACAACACAACTCAAAAGTTTACCTTTTAAGTCATCAATCGAAGGACTTTTCTATCCTGGACTATAAGAGGCTATTGCATCCATCATAAGTTAATAATAATAAGATTGAGAAACATTGAATGACAAACCTGAATCATACCACCATCTAGCTATTGCTATATCGACATTGTGAGCAGCATCTCTTGATTGCATTGCACTATGAATTGAAGGTTGGGCTCTAGGAGTTGTTCGTGGTGCAAAGAAACTAGTCACCTGCCTTCTTCTCTTCCTCACATCAGATTCTTCTTGAGTCTGAGATGGAACACTACCAATGCCACTATCACCACTACAACCACCACTTTCACCTTCAACATTTCCAAAATCACCACAGAAACTAGAAAACGAACTTCCACTACCAATTTCAAAATTCAATCTTTTCGTTCTATCTCTCTCATATTAATATTAATCAAGCAATGTTTTCATCTGTCACTTAACATCATGACTTATTTTTTACAGGGTTTCACATCTCCTTTAACCCTAGCTAAATGTTTTGTTAATCGGGTGATTCTTCCGCCTTTTAAATGCTTGTACAAAACAATCAAATGGTATGGTTCCTCATACTGGAAACCAATGCAGCATGAGCCCAAGCTAGATCATTGAATCTTCCTGAAGTGGGTTGATCAGAAGTACTTGAACTTTCTTTCATTTATTTGTACACATAAAAATAAATAACACATAATTTTAGTACACAATATACATATCCATCTTATATAATATAACTCATTCTGTATGATTACATTACACACAATTCACTATAAGTTAAAAGCTAACAATTCAAAACATTCAACATATATAATAACACAAAACATACATCAACAATTTCTATTTTCAACAACCACCAACAATTTCTATTTCCAACAATCACAAAACATTTATAATTCCATTTTCATTTCCAATAATTTCCAATTCTAACAATCACAAAATATGGATAAATAATTTCTATTTCCAACAATTTTTAACAATTTTTATTTCCATTTTCAACAATCACAATACAGTCATAAAATAATTTCTATTTCCAACATCCATAAATCATACATAAACAATTTCTATTTCCAACATCCACAAATCATACACAATTTCATTTCCATTTCCAACATTTTTCAACAATTTCCATTTCCATTTCCAACAATCATAATACATTCATAAAACAATTTTCATTTCCAACATCCACAAATCATACATTAATTTAAATGAGTGTGTATAATTTTTCTTTTACAATATATCAAATAAGAAAACATAATATTTAGGCATGGTTTATCATTATAACTAATGATTAAAAAGGGAAAAAAAGTGTTTAAATAGTTTCCTTAAGAGTTAAGAGTCTTTATACTTTTTAATATAACAAAAAATTATGTATGTAAATGATATTTTAATAAAATAACAAATAAACAAAAAAATTAATATTTAATTTTTGTGATTTGATTCTATATATTTTTATATAATAAAAAGTTCGAACATATATTTCTAAACTTTTATTAAAATTGTGAATTTTAGTACTTAAAAATTTATTATTATCACGTAATCTAATTGAGGATAAAGAAGAGCATTCACAAAATAGCCTTATGTTACATTAAATTTCATCGACTTTGTTTAACATTGAACGCTTAATAGTTAATATGCATTATATTTTATTAATTTTTAGAACTTAAAAATTGCACTCAACATAATTAGAACGAATAAACATATCTATTAAAGTGCAAAGTCATATTACAAAATTTGAATGGTGAGATAGGACAACCAATTAACTTTTCTAAATACACACTCATTTAAATTTTTCCAAGAAGTTTTCGATAGTTTAGCATACATCATTTTCATTTAACTTCTAACAAGATAATTATAACATAAAATTAAGGCATTTCGATTTATAACCAAACAGAACAACCAATCTCAAACAGAACAATCAAACAATTGAAACAACTCATTCATTAGTCATCACCGTGACTCATATAATTCCATTTCCAATTTTCAGATCAGAAACAGTATACTGTATAATTCTATTTTCAATTCCATTTCCAATTTTCATATCAAAAATGACAAAACCCAAATCAATACCGTGAGCATTCAACTTCAACAATTCTATTCCAAAATCAAACCAATTCACATACACGCAAATCCAATACCGTGAGCATTCAACTTCAACAATTCCATTCTAAAATCAAACCAATTCACATACACACAAATCCAATACCATGAGCAGGAAACTTCAACAATTCCATTCCAAAATCAAACCAATTCACATACACACAAATCCAATACTATGAGCAGGAAATTCTTCATCCAACATTCAATGTCCAACTCCCAAATTCATCATCCAACAATGACAAAACCCAAATCCAATTCCAATCTAACACAATAAAAAATGTAATTAAGCAGGAAAAATTCGAAAACAGAAAAAAATACACCCAAAAATAAATTTCCAGCTTCGGGTTTTCAGGTTATTGGTTCGGATTTTGGGGTTGTCCTCGGGTTAGACTGTTAGAGGCGTCTGGTGGTGCGGTGTACTGGTGTGCCCGAGCTGCGACGGAGACGACGTGGTGTGGTGGTGCGGTGGCATCTCACTCGTCTTCGGGAGACGTCAAACAGAAACTGGGAAGGGCCAGAGGGGAGAACCGGAGAAGATAAAACGGTGCCGACAACATCGGAGGTGAGAGGCGCGCGAGAGTGAGAGGCGAGATGGCGGCAAGAGTGAGTGTGAGAGGCGAGAGTCGAGAGAGTGAGAGCAGAGTCAAGGTGGGGGGGGTGATTTAGGGTTAATTTTTTTCAATTTACAAATTGGTCCTCAATGTTACCGAAATTCACGGTACTGGTCGATATATGTCGGTATTTTGTGTACCGGCTAGTACAGAATAGTACTCAATACCGTGCTTTAAATACCGTGCTTTAAACATCATCATTATTGAGAGAACCATAAACGAAGGCAAAAACCAGGGCAAATTATGAAACCCCCCTTTCCGACTACAAAGAACAAATAAGGATTTGTGGAACATATTAGATCCAGAAAACATGTTCTGATTTTTAATTGTTCATGGTGCAGAGCTTAATGAATGCATGTACCATTTTGCATTATAAAGTTACTAAAATGTTATTTTCTCTCATTTTTGCCTTACCTTAAAGTATCTTCTCTTATAAATTGATCCCACCATGTTTTAAGTAACAACCAAGTGAATTACTAATAGACCTATTTAAGCATAAATAAGAGAAACTATTGGAACCATTTGCATTCTTTTTATGGGGTGGTTCAAATCGTGGATTTAAGTTTTAAAACTTATTCTAGTACTTTATATGTGGATTTACTTTATATTGATAAAATTCACTATTTTTAGTGCATACTAAATAAATTGTCAATTATTAAATATAACTGTCATAAATCATATCTTAAATAAATTATTTAATAAATTAACAATTCAAAATTAATTATAATTTCCCTTTGATTGTAATTTATAAATTAAAAATATTCTCACCAGAGTTATGAGATTCGTTCCGTATCGGCCAAAAAATGGAACAGAATTGGGTGCTTCGGTATTGGTCGGTACCCAAAATACCGGCACCGTGAGTTTCGAAAATTGCAAGGACTAAATTGCAATTTTGAAAATTTTACCCCCCCCGCTGACTGCTATCTCTCTCGCTCGACTCTCCCTCATCTCTCACTCACTCTCACGCCATCTCCTCAGCCTCTCATTGTCGTCATCACCCTTTGGCCCGTCTCCTTTCCTCATCCTCCTTGGACTTGGGCTCCTGCCTTGGCGTCGGTTGAAGAGGCCACCATCTTTGTCTTCCTCCACACCCGAAGACACCACTCCCCAGTACACTGCAGCAGGTCGTCACTGTCATAGCTCAGCCAAACCGCACCGCACCATCACACTGTCCGTCGTAGCTCAGGCGTACCACCAACCCGTCAACAACCCGAACCTCAACCCAAAGACCCGATTGTTTTTGGGTTATCTGTTTTCGATTTTTTCCTACTTCCTTGCATTTTTGTTTGTGTTGGATGATAGATTTGTGTATGTTGGATGCGTGGATTTGGGATTTGAAATTTTGAATTGTTGAATGCTGCTTATGCTTGTGTCTTGCGTGGATGTGAATTAGAATTGGAAATGTTGGATTTTGGGAATGAAATTGAATTGTTGAAGTTGAATACGATGGGTTTTGTGAATTGTCATTTATGAAATTTGGAACTGAAAATGAATTTGGAAATGGAATGTATACTCTATAATGTTTGTGATTTACGGTGATATTGATAAATGAGATGTTGATGTATTTTATTTAACTGTATTTGGTTATTTGGTGGTGGTGAGGCTTTAATAATGTTGATTAATTGATTATTAAATTTGAAAGTTGATAATCAACATTTAAACCTAAATGTAAAATTGATAATCAAATGTGAAATTGTAAAATTGATAATCAAAATTGGTAAAATTGACAAAGCTTAAATCATTAATTGACACATTATTAATATTTGTGAAATGATAATATTTGTGTAAAATTGACCAATTGACTATTTTGTAAATTTTAAAAATTTTAGGGACTATTTTATAAATTTAAAAAATTACCCGAAATGGTATTCGATACTGACAACTACTAGTACAGTATCGTACCAAAACTCAATCCGGTACTGAAACCGATATGGTATTTATAACATTGACTTCCATTATAGAGGCTGAATTTGTGGAGTGCTTTGAGATCACTATTCAAGCATTGTGGTTGCGAAACTTTGTCGTAGGGCTAGGTATTGTCAACAGTATAGCTAGACTGCTAAGAATTTATTGTGATAATTTTGCAGACATTTACTGGCTATGTTGAAAAGATGGGCATTATAGATAAGTCCTTATTAGCATGAGATCATGTTATGTATATACATATGTTTGGGTATTTGCTATTATTGTTTTGACACTTATGAATTCAATTAAAGTTATGCTTTTGCTTATTTCTTAGTTGTCACATTATGTTGTAGACACACATTGTTTTATTGTGATGAGAAATTATGTTTTAAGAAAACATTAAAGTTGATAATTATAATGTTTCTCAATTATAGTTAATTTAAGTTGAGTTAATTGTGTGATACTTGGAAGGAATCATGTCATTAAATGACTTGTGACCTTGATCCCATCATTTCAATTTATTCAAGCTTGATGGCTTGATAGATTCAATATTCAATAGATGGTGCAAACTTGTGTTGTTGGATAATCAAGTCGTAACATGAGCCAAATGGGAGATTGTTAGATTAATTTAATAATCATAAAATGTGGCTCATATTACTTTATTTGATTCTAATATGAAGCGAACCCAAAATAATGGTTATTAGGCATGCAGAGAAAATTAAAGTCATTAGGGTTTTATTATAATTAATAAAACCCTTCCCTCTCCCTTCAGTCAATGTAAGCGAACAATTATCAAAGATACATATGTTCTTGCGCTATTGAAAAAGAATGAAGAAAGGAAGAAGGCGAGAGTGGACAAAGCTTTTGCGTAAAAAAAGTATTTGCAATCAAGAAGATTACACATATTGAGCATACATCAAGATTAGCTTTCTTTCTTTTTCTTTTTTGTTTGTTTATAGTATAGATCTTAGGGTTTGAAGGTGTTGAATCAATTGTGTTATAAATAATCTTGGGTTAATTCTAGGCTTAAAATATTATTTAGAATGTTAAACATTATATTTACATGCCTGAGACAAAACTGAGAATTTGGGTGCTTAATTTGGAGGATCAAACTTATGAACACAAAAACATCAAATCAATTGTTAACACCACGTTGATGACTAAGTTTGCATGTCATCAAGTTTCTCCTCGTATCACTTTGGATGAGCTAAAGTTTTCTTCTTCCAATTTCAAGTTTTGTACTAATGTATAAAAACAACCACAACTTATGAGCTTGTACAATTGTCATACCAAGTTGGAACATATCAATACATTAAAACATTTTCCTCCCCGCTATTGTTTTAAAAATACAAATAGAAACAATCCACTCATCAATCCATTGTCACCATCATAATCAACATCTAATTGAAATACCGCTGAGGCACGGGATTTGAGAAGATCCTATAGTACGCAGCCTTACTCCTTAATAGAGAAGTTGTTTTCTATAAACCCACGTGAAATATATCATGAAGATATTTTCAAAATTATAAATAGATGTGTATACATATCTAAAAAAATAAAATCAATCAATCAATCAAATTAACATAAAAATGTAATATCAATAACTAAACAAAAAAATGTAAAATACAAATAAATAATAAAGAGAAACAAAAATCATAATACTATAAAAAAAAAAAGGTCAACACAAAATAATGAACATGTAGAATATATCAAATATGAGCAATAAATGGTAAGATAAAAATATATACCAGAAAAGACTTGTACAAGAGCAACTCCAACCAAGCCAAAAGATAAAATAAATATGCCAACCAAAACAGACTCGTATAAGAATAACTCTAATTAGGCTTGTCAGTACGTTAATTACGTTACATAGGAAACTAACTAAACTAAACACCCTAGGGAATAAATACTACCCAATAAATGCAAAGGACACAGTTTAGTATAACCTACAAGAACGTGAATATCTTCTTTAAGAGAAATTCTTTACTTAGTATCCTAATACATCAAAGTTTTCTATTACGCCCAAATTGACTTAGATCAATTGCTAACTATTAAGAATCTGCAATAAAGTGCTCAAGATATTGATGGTAACCATGTACTATTTTTCTGTTCATATCCTGATATATACGCATGATCAGTTCTGTATTACTAAATCATTTGGATGGACTTGACTTCCTACGGGATTTTAAAGTCTTGCATTCGATAAACATATATTAGTAATTTGCAGAAGCTAAGCCATACTAGAAAAGCTTGAATTTTGATATTATCCAGTCCTCTGTTCTCCCTGTTTTTGAATCTCTACTGCTTATTACCTATCTTTTCGTTCCCCGAACTTTGGAACTGACAATGCCACTGTCAAGCAATAATTACAGTATACATTTGTTTATATTGCATATGATGAATCTTAAGATCATTTATACAAGTTCTGAACGTTCAGATTCACACAGTAGTTAGAAAATCAACTTAAGGACATTTCCCACAAACAAAATATAATGGAAGTTCTTGTGAGAAGGAAAATGTTTATTCTAAACCATTTTCCACGAGACAAGTCAGTTACCCTCCTCCCACAGAAATCAGTACTTTCAGTAAATGTTGAGTAGGCAAAAACAGTGTGATCAGATTCCTGTCTGTCATGAGACAGGAAACCGTGATCAGAGGATGAACTATAATTTTTCCAGATAAATGTGCAAAAATTAACAAAATTTAGGGTAAAAAGCATAAGTTTTTAATGCATATATAGTATAACGAATAATGATTTGACATGTTGCACGCATTAAAGAAGAAAAGAACGAAGGAAAACAGATAAAACTGGATTAGTCAACTCTGTTCGAAGTTACATTTAAGCTATGAAGCACGGACACGGCAAAATGGTGCCGTGTCCGTGTGTCTGACACGGACACGCGGTGAACACGCGGTGGACACGTGTCGGACACGCGTCTATACGTGTCAGAATAAAAAAATTATTTTCATCGGCTCGGACACGGCTCGGACACCTTAGAGATGGCTCGAACACGGTTTGAAATGGCTCGGACACGCTTCCCTTACACACAACTCTGAATAGCAGAAACTTGTGGTGTCGGATAGCAGAAACTTGTGGTGAGGCAACGATTTTCAGAGTTGTGTGTATCAGAGTTGTGTGTAATGGGAACCCACAACTCTGAAAACCGTGTACAGAGT
>JANZLC010000201.1:30929129-30940630 GCA_026413385.1 Erythroxylum gracilipes | reverse complement strand
AGATTGCAAGCCGGTAGCCACGCCAGCAGAACCAGGCATGAAGCTGAGTGTTGATTCAACAAGGGAGCCGATAAATCCGACGTTGTTCAAAAGCCTCGTTGGAAGTTTAAGATATTTGACTATCACGCGACCAGACATCATGTACGCAGTGGGAGTAGTAAGCAGGTTTATGGAGAGGCCAAAGCAAGATCACTTCATTGTCGCAAAGAGAATTCTGAGATACGTCAAAGGTACGGCTGATCATGGTTTATTTTATACGCACTCTGAAAACTCGAAATTAGGTGGCTACTCAGACAACGATTATGGGGGAGACCTAGATGACCGGAAAAGCACATTGGGATATGCCTTTCACATTGGTTCGGCAGTATTTTCATGGTCGTCAAAGAAGCAACAAACAATTGCTTTATCAACATGTGAAGCTGAATACATGGTCACAGCAGCGTGTACATGCCAAGCAATATGGTTGAAGAATATATTGGGCGAAATGAATGTTGCAAATGAAGGTCCTGTTACCATTCACGTCGACAACAAGTCCGCTATATCACTTGCCAAGAATCTGGTGTCGCATAGCCAAAGCAAGCACATCGATACGAAGTATCACTTTATCCGAGAGCAAGTGAAGAATAAAATCGTGGAGCTTGTCCATTGCAGGACTGAAGATCAGCTAGCAGATATTTTCACGAAACCGTTGAAAGCGGACACACTGAACACACTCAAAGAGAAGCTCGGTATGAAAGTTGGGTTTGAGGGGGAGTGTTAAAAAATATCAAATCCCAACTTTATTCTAGAAGCTAAACATGAGATGGTGGATTAAACGTGGAGATGCATTTGGCCATGGATAGTGCTAAAAAAGGTGCTGAAATATTAGCCACACAAAATGCTCCACTATTGAGCTGTGTTTTGTGGCTGGAAATTAAGTGGATTAATAACCACATTTGTTGTCGGTTTATTAGCCTATAAATAGAGGCTTGAGCTTGTGTTGTGAGTAATCTCATTAAGTGAATGAAAAACAAGTACGAGAGTGGGCAAGTGTGAGAGAGTTGAGAGTTAGCAAGAGTGAGTGTAGTAAAATAAAAGAGTGTTAGAAAAGTGAGTGTACGTGAGAAGCCTGAGTTTATTCCTAGCAGCAGCTAGTTGAAATAATTATTGTATAATATTGCTGTCATATTATTTGTGTGCAATAAAATTTAATATTTCGGTCCACATACGTTTCCAACAGATACAACTTATTCATGAGAGTTTTTGATACGTAGCGATTCTATAACTTCTCCGTAAAGTGGTATATGAACTCATTGTTTATGAGAGTTTTTGATATGTATCAATTATCTAACTTCTTCCATGCTCTACAGGAGATGCAATATCTATAAAGTGGTACATGAACTCATCTGCCACAAATATCCAAATGAAAGCAACTGCTCACACTTGCAACTTTTCCCAATTGAGTGCATTCTTGTGTTTTGGCTAGTTCTCATATAACCCCTTCAGTACGCTTTATTATGCCAACAAATCTTTCGCTCCCTATTGTCATAATTTGAAATTATCAGTTTTATTGAACTTTCTCTCTTAAATTTTTTTCCAAATAAACTCAAGCAGTTCCTATTTTTTAACAATTTTTTTTATGATTTACTACATTTTTAATATCAAAATCGGTAAGCAAAATGATAATTTTGTTATAAAAAGTCTTAAAACTTATTGATAGATATATAAGTGCCGTTAGTAATAGACAAGTATTTTTATCTAAAAAGAAAAGTTATTGCTATAAATGATCTCTATTTTGACAAAAAGGTTAAAACTTAAAAAAGATAGAAAAGAAATTTGGCACTATCTTTTAAGAAAATCAAGTCAGAATAGTCTGCAACATAAATTACCTCAAAGATGAAAAATGTCATAAAATTTATAAAAACATTTAGAAAAAAATACATGCATATAAATGTTGTATTGAGAAAAAAAGGTGTATCTAGTAAGGATATATTTATACAAAAGAAAGAAACAAGTCAGAACCAACAAGAACATTTTTCACGAAGTTAGGCTAATTGGGTATGACTACATCCTGAGAGAGTTAAAAACAATTGATTTCATTATACTGATCACCCGCTTGAAGATTATAGATATCCTCTTGTATATAGACTAAGTTTATGCAAATATAGTTAATTATAAACTTTAGCTGATGTAGTTCATCACAACTTGCCCATTTATTAAACCCAACCTAACTTAACTACGAATATAACAAGTCATAGAATCCTCATTGGTTAGGTCGGCTATGTTAGGCCCAGGCTCAGGCCCACACATCCACGACCCATCAGCAGGAGTTAATCTCTCATGCAAACGTAAAGACTTACGTAAAGACCTAAACCTAGCATCTATGTCATATATAAGGTACTGTTCTGCCATGATACAGGTATGACATTACAACCCTAGTTTTCTCTACTATTAGCAGCCAAAACTCTCTCTAAAAAAGACTAACTTGAGCGTCGGAGGGGCCTTCTGAGAACCAACCCCCAGTGTGCCTTTATTTGTTTTGCAGATATCCAGCAGCCGATGTCACACAGAATTATAGATCCAAGCAACAACATTCAGCCCTCGCAGATTCAGACTGAACTAATAACAAAATTCATGGGCTCGCTCTATGCAGAGGTGATATCAACGCTAAAGATTGCAAATCATGTCTCATAGAGGCAAGCGATGAGATCAGAAACCTCTGCCCTTCTAGTATAACTGCAGTCATTTGGTTGGATGAATGTATGTTGAAGTACTCGTCCGATGATTTCTTTGGCAAAGTTAACACCGTGCACTACTATTCTCACTATAATAGGTTTAACAAAGTCAGGAACGAGACACAATTTCCAGAAAATAGAGACAAGCTGCTAAGGCAATTGGTGAGGCAAGTAGGTACTAGCTTCAAATTATTTGGTACCGAAGACATAAAGGTAGGAAATTCAAAGCTTTACGGTTTGGCTTAATGCACAAGGGATCTTTCCAAAGCTGGTTGCAGAATGTGTCTTACCAAAGCAATTTCTAGGTTTCGAAACTATGACGATCATGATAAATCAATTGGATGGTTTGGTTTCGGAAGTTGTTATATAAGGTTCGAGACGCACCCGGTATTGAAATGTTGAAATTGAACTAAAGATAAATTCCTTAACAACATATTGGAGAAATGAGAACTGAAAGAAAACTTTACTTTGGCCCTTAGTGAATTTGTGAATGTGAGAGATGAAACTGATGAAATAATGAAATGACTTGAAAATGGTTCATATTATATTTTGAATTATTATTTGAAAATTTTAAGTTTTTATATGTAGCTACTAAAATAAAGCTCTCTCCTTAACACTTGCCCTTTGTGCTGGTATCGAAATCTGGTATTATTGTTGCCTGCAACCAAATTAATAACAACTCTAGCAATTAAAAATGTACTTAGTGAAGAGTTGAGATTATTCCTATGAGGAATTTTAACTGTAAAGATTATACGAGTCCAGAACTAAAATAAAGTGAGATTCACGAAAATTTGAGAATTTAAAAATGACAAAAATTGAAAATTGGCAAAAATAATCAAATCTGAAAATTCAGTAAACAAACCTTAGTTTCGGATCACCGACGTTATCACACTAATATGGATCATCGATATAAAATTCAGTCCACTAACAAACATTCTTAGCTTTAAGAACTAAGAAACCACTGAACATGACTACACATCTACGACATGCATTTAATCAAGTTAAGTACCTTGACGATAATCCTGATTGCCACTTTTGATTACCAAAACTGAATGTCATATCCTACTAATCTGGCTATTAAATAAATTAATTCCTAGTTGCGCATCCTAAAATTCAACCAATATAATCATAAAAAAACAATTTAGAAGACACTCAATATTCATCAATGAAACAAATTTTATTTAGAAATCTCACATATACTAGATGATAATGTGGTTCCCTTCGACTAAAAAGAATGGTTTAACTACTTGTAACGAAATGAAAAATCAACAAAGAAATAGCAAAATACAAAAGTCTCCATCCCTGGTCTTTTCCTAAAAAATCCGAAAACTCCTACAGGAAAGACTGCAAAAATGTAAAGCTCCTAACTATGGATAACGTGAATAGTAAAAAAATCATCTTTTATGATTTTTGGTTTTCTTCTCTTCCCTCCTTTTTCGTTATCTTTAGCAGATATTCTTTTTCCCATATTTAGGTTACAGATCTCCATCGATAAGGTAACAATTTGAATCTCAAGATCATGAAGATCTTCGATAAATCAAATCTGATTTCAAAACAGATTCTGCAGGCATTCTTTGTCCTTGCACGTGCCCACACTTACTTATTTTTCTGCCAATCTAGAAATTAGGATTATCTTGACTTTCCTTGCATTTTTTGATTCAATTTCATCTCTTAAGCATTGAAAATCATCTAAGAACAATTAAGAAGCAATTCCATTAATTTTGAATAATAATTTCAATACCTTAAAGAGATGTATATACAAAATGACAACTTAACAAAATCATTTCTTCCTCAATTAGTAATAGGTGATCATATATAAACCTATCATAAAATAATTTAAAGTAGTTGATATTGAAAAGGCACTTTTTCACTTGAATTCAAACAAAGCTCCTAGACTAGATGTGTTGGGTACCCCGCCCTAGTGAGTCACGGGCTCGACATCCTAAGTGACATCTGAACGGGTATCCCACAAGGGTGGCATGCCCCCACTAGGACAAACAGCAAAATAACTCACTTCTCCTATTTTTGAACAAATTTTGGGAAACCCTAAAATGGAATTTCATTTCAACTTGTTTCAAACATTTGAGGCTCTATGTCTCTAGTTTATGGCTGAAAGACTCGAACAGGGTTTGACCTCCATCATATTGAATAGGTCTTGGGGCAATTAGCATAACAGTCATATGGGATATCAGATTAAGATCATCTTAAGACATTTTGATAAAAGACTTCGAGATTTATAACTTTTATGAAAACCTCGAAGATAGATCCTATCATCTAAAGGGTTAAAAGAATGGAGCAGATGATAGCAAGAAGCAGACGAATAAGAGTCAACTTAAGACGAAACAAAGTCAACTTAAGACAATGCAACTCTTAAGACGAAGCGGAGTCAACTTAAGGCAAAGCAAAGTCAACTTAAGATGAAGTGGAGTTAACTTAAGACAAATTAAAGTCAACTTAAGATGATGCAGCTTTTAAGACAAAGCGGAGTCAACTTAAGATGAAAGAAAGTTAACGTAAGACGATGCAGCTCTTAAGACAAAGCGGAGTCAACTTAAGACGAAGCAAAGTCAACTTAAGACGATGCAACTCTTAAGACTAAGCAGAGTCAACTTAAAATGATGCAACTTTTAAGACGAAGCGGAGTCAACTTAAGATGATATGACGTCATCACAGATGATACATCTCTATAGACGATACATCCTTACAGGCTCTTTATAGACGATATGACATCATCACAGATGATACCATTTGATACTCTTAAGCATCTCCCATTCTAAGGACCATAACTTTGAACTCCAAAAATTACCTACTATAACCTGTTGGAAAGCTAGTAGAAAGACCTATAACTTTCTAGAAGGCACATTTGCCTAAATCATCCTAGGTTAATCTAGATCTTCCCCTAACTCCCGAACACAAACTTTTTCCTTATGCAAACTTAAAAATGCAATGTATAAACTTGAGAGGAAGTCATGAGCAAAAGTGCAATCTTATTCTATTTGCATCAAAAGATAAGAGTTTTACAAAGCTTTAGTGGACATTTCAAGTTGCAAATACATTAATATCTCAAAATCCCAAAATACAAAAGTCATGAGTTGCTCAAAATGCAACTAAAGGCTCACTTTACAAGATTTGCTTCAAATACAAAATAATCAAAGATTGGAGTGATGCCTTGACCCTTGACTACTCGATATCTTGCTCATCACCTGGATATTTGGGGAGGAGAATGGGGGGTGAGCTAAAAGCCCGTGGGTAACAATTTTATAATTGGTAACAAGCAAAACCATTTATAAAGTCATTTTTTAATACAAAAAATTCACGTTTATGCAAAATGTGTATGCATCATTCTTATCAACTTATCATGAACATATAGCATATCAAAACGATTTGGGTAGATCCATAAACATGACACACTACATATTTCCACTTAATGGTCCTGTGTAGTCGTAAACTTGAGGGAGTCCATGAAGGAGCTTTGTGCCACTAACGGGCAGGAGGAAGAAGCCTATAACTTGGTCAACGTGTACGTGACATTCTTGAGGGACTACCACAAGCCCACATAACACATATTTCATGAACTAAAAATAGTTTGCCCCAAATGGCACATTTTTGCAAAACTTGTGTTTCATGAGCATAAAATATTTCATATGCATTTTCAAAACTTGATTTCTTAAACTTGTTATTCTTTTGAAAATCATTTCCATAAACAATTAACACAATTTATATACTACTATGTAGCACAATCTTACAACATTTTAAAAGCAATAAATGCACATGAATAAGGTAGTTGAAAAAATCAAAAGAAACTTTAATGGCTCATTACTTAATTATAAAAGTGAAACCCACCTTGAATTTCCTTGCTTAACTAACTCAAATGTGCCTCTCCTCTTGCTCTTGTCTTTCTTGATTCCCTTTTCATAGACAAAAATCCTAAGGTCAAATGGGTTGCAAAATTGAAGATCCACAAAGTGCATTTACTAAAATTGCTCCTAGAACATTTAAACCCATGCATTTTTTAAGCTCTTTGAACTGAAATCTTTCCAAAAATCCAAAAGGTTTAACATCAACTTACCTTGAATCTTCGCCACTTAATGAGTTTCTTAGATCAAAAGAAGGATCTAATCTTCCTCTTTCTTTTTCCCTTCTTGCTCAACTTCAAAATCACTCTTTAAGACTAAGAAAAATCAAAACCTAGCATAACTCTCATCTTTCTCTTCTTTTCCTCTTTTCTAATGCTTCACTCTTCTCTCTTTTCTTCAATCACGTTTTTGGCTTCTTAAATGCAAGCCAACAATTTCCTCTTCCCATTTTTCCCCTCCTTCAATGCTTTAAGGTTTCTAAACCTATGTGACTTGCCAAATTTGCCCTTACACACTCTTACTACTTTAATACTTCAATTCCCTTAACTTGTGTCATAATATCTTACCACATTAACATGCTAATTAATCCCAAACATTAATCTCTCAAAACCTCAACTTTAATTTAAATCATGCCTAATAATAATAAAAAATTTCGGGGCCAACATGAAAAATGTCAATGAATGCATGTACAATCATTGTATGTGTGTAATAATTAATATTCATATGTGTGTTTATGTTATATTATGCATGAGCATGAAATACACTTTCTAACTTCTCAATAATCTCTCATATACACTATTTTAAGGTTCTAACCCTTAACATGGAATAACGGGATGTTACATAACTAGTCGCAGGTAAGCGATACAGAACTAGGTCGGTGACTTTATGCCTGAGGGTACCATATGACAAAGAAGTTAGTGGTGGGCTATGTCGTGTAAGAAATTGATGACATTTTTAATGTTGTCACTATTTTTTTGAAAAGAGATTTGAGAAAGTTGATTTCGGGAAGCATATATGCTTCATATTAGTATTGAGTTATACAAATTGATTTATTTTTGGGAGTCTTAAAATGTTAATTATGGTTTGATTAGAAAATCTAGCACTCACTGAGCTCGTTTAGCTCACACTCTCTTTTTTGTTACTAAATGAAACCTTCTAGGTGCATGCTCAGGGGCTTCAGTAGCAAGGACTCCACCTTATGAGTAGTCAACTTCGTCACATGTTGTTGTGTAGGCATTTTTGTCTTGTAAATAATTTTGGGAACATTTACATTTTCATGAATATGTTTTGGATTATATTTTATGTAAATAACACATGTACATGAATGTTTTAAAGTTAAATGAATGATATGTTTAAGCTTTTTTAAAAACATTATTTAAGTGATTGTTGAGATTGCTTTTGAATGGACTTAAAGTCCAAAATTTGTAGTGGGAATTTTGAGAAGATTATAAAAGTGTTTTTGAACTTTTACAGAGATTTGAAAATTTTGGGAAGGTCAAAATACAATCATTGTGTTGTTGAAATATTTTTAAAAAATCTCTAACTACTTATGTCTTTTAATGTTAAGTTAAGGTTTTTAGGTAAAAAAGGTAATAAGCTTAACTCCACGGGAGCCTTCCAGTTCGATTAGATATCGACTTGAGGGTCACTGTAGGGTGCTGGATATGTTGCCTAGTCATTTCAAGATAGGAGCCTGTCAATATTAACTATCACAATAATGGTTGCGTATGAGATATTGCAAGATCTTTATTGCTCATAAATATAAGCCATACAAGGATACATGCGGTGATTTTGGGATGACCATTGTAATTTTTCAAAGAGAAAAACTTGATCTATGTATATATTTATTCACTGTTCTTGTTTGTTTGAAATTAATCATCACTTTATTTTGTTTATAAAATTACTTTTGTTGTCTTACAGTTACTTGATGAGACCAATTTAAAAGTAATGTTTCGAAATTGCAAAAGTTTGCAATTTGAATTCTAAGTCAATGTGTGAGTGCAATTAGGTGTGAAACGAATTTGTGCACATTTAAATGCATCCATTCTAAAAATAAATAAATTGGAAACAATTTGGTCTTTATTTGATACAGTTTAAAGCTTTAAGAAAGATATATTATTATCATTATTAAGTTTAATATAATTTCTTATAATTTTTTAATAATTTAATTTTATTTGTTTACTAGGTCTTTTAACAGAACTAGTTCTATAAATCTAATTTATCTTGAATATGTCAATCTTTAAGCGATTGTGTTTCTGAGGAACTAAGTTTCATAAATGAGTATGATTCGTAAGATAATCGTGGATGAAAAATATTAACATGTAATTTAGTGCAATGAATTTGAACGATGGTGGTGATGAGATCCTCTCAATGATGAAGATTTTGTACTGAATAAAAATTGAGGTTAATGCGATTTAGGTAGATATTTCATTGAAGGAAGTTATAGTTTTTCATTTCTTCTCTTTTCTTTTAATTTCATTCGTATTTGATGTATATGTTAAACTCTATATATGCAATATAAATATAAAACTTTTAATTGTAAGTGTTTTTATTTCAGGTTTCACTTCTACTTAGTTGTGTTCCTTGACATGAAATTGTATTATAATGCTTATAGAGTCATGGACCTATATTATTCTTACTATAATGTTTTGATGTAATTATTCTTTATTATATGATGTAAAATTGAAATATTTTAAGTAATTTTCATTATTCCTAGTTTTATATCTGTATGATAATTAAACGAACTTTTTTTTTTGTTTTCCTACAAGGTGTCCTAGGAGGTCCCAACTATAGGAAGTCACCTTTAAGCCATCTACACCCAGATTAATCCCCGCTCGAGTTGGTTATTGTTAATATATGAAATATATGAAAATTAATATTAATAGAAATAAATACATAGTTATTATTTCAAAAATTATATTATTATGATTTTTGGAGATATGGTTGATATAAAACTAAAAATTATATAGTATAATATATTGAGGGGCTATTTTGTAATTTTAACAAATTAAGGATTATTTGTAATTTAAAAATTACCCAAAATGATATCCAGTATCGATTGATACTAGAATTATACCGTACCAAAACTAAATTCGATACCAAAATTAGTACGATATTCATAACATTATTAACCACCCATATTATAAACAAATGTAGAAATCCAAATAAAACTTATCAAAGAGATACAATTCCACTTTTTTTTGAGGACCTACTTGAGGGAAAAGTAGGAAAAAGTTGAGAGCACATGATAAGGAATTAGACCAATTCCAATTGGTTAGACCAATTGTTTGGTCTACATGACTTTAAATGTGGTTGACTAAAAGTTTCGAGTTCCTCTATAAGTACCTACAAAATCTCCACAACTCAACTTTTTCCATTTCATTCTTTATCTCCTACTTTTAAGAACTTAGGTATGTTTGTTAGCAAAAAGTACTATATACATAGGGATTTGTTTTTGTATTTATATGATTTTTAATTGAATTTCAAATTGAAGATTTATCCCCTCAAATTAGATTTGTTTATTAGTTGTACTTGTATCAAGTTGTTTTACAACTAATAAATATTATCTTTTTTCATTATGATTTTCACTCCATTTCGTTTTATATACTATTCATATAATTTTTGGTTTGATATTAGAGTAGTTTGATCTATAATGATTTTCACACATTCCTTCGCCCTCTAACCCAAAATATAAAAATCTCACACCAATCCACAAAAACACCACCCCGTGACCCCATCACCAAATATTGATCCTATAATGATAAAATTTGCACCTATTGCCTCCCAACTTGAAGCTATAAGTAAACAAGCTATAGAGGTAGTGACACGTAAGGTCAATACTTTGGTGCTTCGCTAGTCAATCTATTCTAACAACAACTAATAAAGGCCATATAAAGAAGAGTTTTCCTTAGATTCTCGCAAGTCACAAGGATCTTTTTTGGATAGAAGTCAAAGAAGAAGATGCTGATAGTTTGTGGTGGTAAGGGAGTTTGACTTTGCATCCATAAACGAAGATGGAATATTTAAGATTAAAGTGGCAACCTATGGTTGGATCCTCTAGGTGGAGAAATATTTTTTTCGCTACCAAACCTCAGATGAAGTTAAGGTTGATATTGCCATAATATACCTTGAAGAAGACATACTGGATATTTTTTCATGGATCAACAGTGAACTAACTCTTGTTTATTATGGTGAACTCGCTAAGGCGTTATGGGAAAATTATAGTCTTGTTGAGTTTATCAATTAGATGAACTAATATGTAATATTCTCTAAACTAAGATCATTCAGGAGTGCCATCAAGAATTTACAAGGCTTTCGATAGAAGTGTCGAACTGGTCAAATCATTGCTTGCTAGGTGTTTTCCTTAATGGACTATGTAAGGACTTTAAAGTAGATGTGTGAATACATAGCCTTGCATTGTATAAGCCATGAGCTTGCCCATGAAAATTGAGTACACAAGATCCGTCACATCTGCCAGTTGAACTTTGTTCTCCCATAAGTTGTTGGATTTCATGGTTTCAATTTCCTGGCAATGATTTGACCTCTTCCCGTGGATCTTGTGCTAGATGATTAGTGTGCATGCATACATGAATTCGAATGTTATTCACATTGCTATTTCGTTGAGTTATTTTCTTATGGGGTTGCTTTCTCTGGTTATTGTGTTTGGCTATTTTCTGATGGCTTAGTTGGCACTGGTCTTTGCTCAGGTGATGAACTTCTATTGCAAATAGTGTCTGAAGCCATTCCACAACTGTATTTTGAGTGTAATTGATCTTTTCCACCTGCTGAAATGGCTGTTCATATCCTTGACTATCTTTACGAGAAATTGGATGAAGTGTGTCTTATGCAAGGCAGTGAGGTTGTGATGACTTTACCCGCTTTTGTCTTCAAAAATTGTTGCTGATTTGACTGTTGAAAAGCTATTCTTTAT
>JANZLC010000201.1:30913880-30929029 GCA_026413385.1 Erythroxylum gracilipes | reverse complement strand
TCCTCTGCTATTTGCAACCAAAACTCTCTCAAAAAGACTAACTTGAGCGTCGGAGGGGCTTTCCGGGAGTCAACCCCTGGCGTGCCTTTATTTGTTTTGCAGGTATTCAGCAGCCAAGGTTACACAGAATTATGGATCCGAGCAACAATATTCAGCCCTCCCAAATTCAGGCTGAACCACTCATAAAGTTTGTATTTTACCAAAAGTATGTTTTCAAGTAAGGCTGACTTTCGTGAATATAGTCTGGGATAGAATCATATCCTAGATCATAGATTTTACTATTTCTTATATATGAACATGATCTTAGTCACTTCCATATCCTCGACGGTGGATCCTTTTGCTTCTCCACACACTTGGCCAATTTAGTACACGATCGTATCTTATACCATGTCTTCAATGAAAATAACTCCACTAAACTAACACACTCGTGTCTTCACCCCTAATTTTCAAATGACAACACATTCTGGATCATGTTTCTATTCTAGGTCATATTTAACTAAAAACTTTTAAAGAAATATCTGCGTAATTTAAAAATACTTTGAAATTACACTCCTATATCTAAACCATATACAACACGTTAGAGCTCTTAACTTGTGAAAAACCTAGCTACGTCAAGAGATTTAGTCCCGTCCTTGATGACTGGCTTATATAGTAAAATTTAAAGTTTTGTTAGGGTATTGAAGTATAATGGTTGTTCTTAAACTATAATAGCTTCAAGCAATTGGTTATAAAGTAGCTAGGGGAAGCTGACATCCATTACATGTATAATAGACATGCCTATTCCCTACATCTGACACGAACTGATTGGAAACTTAGTTTGAACAGTCCAACCAATGACATGTGGAAATAAAGTTGATTGAAGTAGCTGGACCGCAGAACAGACTAATCGACTTAAACACCAGTAACAGCCATACAGTGATACCTTTGGACGTACAATTGGTGAGGAGTTGAACTGTCAACATTTCTTACCAACCAACACTTGGTCTCTGCCATTTTCCACTTCCCATATCAATAAAAGCCTAACACAAGCAGGAAAAAAACACACATTAATCACAAGAAACTAATATCATTTAGCAATATTTTATTTCATCTTCAGATCCAAGCTATGGCCAATCTTCGCCTTCCATCCAAAATATTACTACTCCTACTCCTCAACTTATCATCGATGAAGTAACCAACAATTCATAAAGTTGAATAAACTGAAATCTCAACTTTATACCAAAATCTAAGTTGTAAGAACTTCCAAAACCCGAACTCCCATTTTTACCAAAATCTAAGCTGTCAGAACTTTCAAATTTAAAGTTTCAACTTTGTCAAAATTTGAGTTACCACCAGAAATTCTATGACTTGAAGTCCCCAACTTCGCCGAAACTTGAGCCGCCAGAAATCCTTAGGTTGCCTGAATTGCCCGAGCTTACACTCCCAACAATACCAGGTCTTCCAATTCCCAAGGACGTCATCGATCCAGCTAGGGCAACATCTAACCACACTTAAGTAACTACACATATGGCATTAAGGATTAATTTCTAGGACTTATTTCGATAAATGAACTTTCAGTTATTGGTTAAATGATATTGTAGATTATGGGATAGGACTTCCGTAATTTTAACCTTTTACACTCAAAATCAAACTTGATGTTTACTTACAAATAGAACATTTGAGATTAGATTCAATTTTATCTTTTTCGCATGCAAAGTCTAATTAAACTTGTATAATCCTTGGATGTGTTCATTGGTAATATTTAGTTAGTCTTCAGTAATATTAAGCTACTTATATTTAAATTAGACTACAATATTTCATAACTTATAATTTATAAATAGCTTATTTTTGAATTAAAATTAATTATTATAATTTTCTCTTAATCTAGTCATACATTTCTATCCCACAAATCAAAATTTTCATTTATTTAATTATACAATTTTTCCTAAATAACCTAATTAACTTCAACTTCACTGCTATTTTCAACAAAAAAACTAACCAATTGTATATAATTAATTTAATTTAAGATCATGGAAAAAGCTAATAATCTGATTGCAGTCCAATAATAAGAGGATATTGCTAATAAGTTAGAGAAGTTGTTGACAAAGAGGAGCCGAGGTTGAGCAAAATTTAATTAGTTACGAGGCATATATACATAAAAAAATGGAATTTAAGAAGTAAAGGGCCATTTGATAATGTATTGGGTCAAAATGTTAACTAAAGCATTTAATAATAACATTTTTCGGATTTAATATTTAGATCTTCAAAATTTTAATATATTATAAATTAAGTTTATTGATGTGCTATTTCTATTTAATGATAAAAAAATACTATAATTTTTAATGAAAAGAAGTTCCCATTCGGTCTAATCTAGCTGTGACTAGTAATTTATAACATTAAATTGAAATACAAATGTTAAATAGCTTCAAGTTGATTGAAATTTTAGAACTCCACACTTGATCTATTAAGCACCCTACAAATGGAGACATCATCTCAAACAAACTTTCCCATTTTGGCGATTGGTTTAATCCGTACCTGTTCACCAACTGTGGCCTGTTATGATCACTCTCTATCCTTCATCTTGAAGAATTTGGTGGTGGTGGGAATGCTATTTATGAACATTCCAACGAGAGGAGATGCTCATCATCTTCTAGAGACAACGTTGGACTTCCCCGAATTGCCAGTGCCAACACTCCCCAAGGTTGAGTTGCCACCATTGCCTGAAATCTAAATTAGGTTGCTTGAACCTGAATCAGCGGATGTTCCGGATCCTGATAACAGTGACGTCCTAGATGGCACAGAACCGCCTGAGCATCTCCTGTCGTTGATAAGCCTATAACTTTTGAGAAAATAATCCTTACAGAAGATTTCAAAGGAATATAATTTATATATTATTACAACTAATATTTTGACAAGAAAATTCTGGCAAGGAGCAAATAATGAAATCATTTAAGTGAAAAACGGAAAATATATTCTTATTGAGGGAATGCTGGAACTAACTAAGGTGAGCTAGAATTTGCGATCCTTTCTCATGTTTAAACAATTCTCATCTTTAAACGATATTAAAGCTAGACTTTCTGTATATTAAAAATAAGAATTGATAGTATAGAGATTAACGAATAAGATGCATTGAATACTTTTTCCTTTTTTTTATTTAAAATTGAAAGGTTGTTATCATGAGTTTCTATTATTATTATTATTATTTTAATTTCTTCATAATTTTGAAAATATATAAAAACTGATTTTACTATTTCTTTTTGTTTCTTGCCGTAGTATGATTTTATTGTTAATTAAATGTATAGCATTTAATTATTTAATATTAATTACCAAAAAAAATGAACAATATAATTTAACTATTCATTTTTTAACTAAATGTAAAAAATATTATCAACTTTTATAATTGTTTAATAATAAATTTAAAATTAAATATTTACAAATATATTAATTTCAAGTTTTACAATAATTTATTGAATAAAATTTTTTAAAAAATAATTAATTATAAATAATAACATTAGTTTTAAAAATGAAAAATATATTAATAAATAAATAATTTTGTTCTATATAATTATTTATTGTTAATAAGATACATATGTATTTATTATTAATATTTAATAAATAGATATTTTTATCAGATATTAAAATAAAATAGTTACTTAATTTAGTCATAAAATTAATTTATCTCTATCTTTTAGTTAATATTTAATTATTATCATTATTAAAAGTGTAATCTTATTGACGTTATCTATTATTTTAAAAATAATAGTAACACTTTAATTCTAAAGCAAATAGGTTTGTGTCAATTTCTAATATATGAATTACCAATATGACTTATATGATGTGGAATGTAAATAATTTGGACTCAACTTAAGTTAATATGATCTTAAAAATAAAATTTTAGACATTGATTAAATTAGATGTATTAATTTTCACCTTAATATTTAATAAAATATAAAAATAAATTCTTTTCGTTATCTATTAATACTTTTGCAGGAGAGTTTGCTTCAACTGCCACTGCAAAGCGAAGGAAATCATACAAGAAGAGTAAAGATCCTTGCTTGGGGCATAGATCAGTAATTGAAATTAGCCACCAATGGTGAAAGTTGATAGGTATCCAATTGTCAGCTTCAATAAACAGCAGCAGGAGAAAACTACTTCCAATGCAGATTACTGAGAGAGGAATGCAGCAGCAACTCTTAAATACTGCAACATTTTGCTGATCAACAAATAGGATAAAACTAAAGGGACGTAAAAGAAAGACAATGGAAGGCATTAGATTTTGCTCGGAAACCAAGTCATAAGAACCCCCATTTCATTGCAGCATTGATTATCTTCATAAATAGCCTTAAAGGTGAATTGTGTCTTCAGGGAGCAACAATTAAACATGCATATATAACTAAATCCTGGACTCTTAATTGGCGAGGTGGACATTAGAAGTTCTCATCCCATCTCTGAAAGCTTGATAACTGAAATGATAACCCGCTTACCCGGTATTCATGAATCACAACCTCATGTTTTGATAGAGCATATCTCATTGTAAATTTATCAGATTGTCTAGCAGGATACTGTAGGTTGCTCAATATTATGCATTTTTCCTTTTTAAAAATCCCATGATTATCAAGATTATTTTTTGCAATTACGGATGGTGTGAAGTTGAGCAGCCAACAGCTGCTTTCCAACCAGGAAACCATAGTTTGCTAACAAATATGCATTTTGCCATTTTCTACATCCCATGGAAATCACGATAATCTGTGGGAATACCATCGGTGCAAAGTTGAGGAACTAACACCTGACTTTTCCTATCAACTCACTTCCGAAGCCACCCATTTCACCACTGCTCGCATCTATAAAGGCCAATGCACGAGAAGATCTAAGCATACCAGAGAAAGGAAAACATCTTCAGTACTCTTTTTGTCTTCTGCTCAAAAACCATGGCCAATCTTCGTTTCTCATCCTGTATTTTTCCTCTCTTACTTGTGGCATTGTCACTGGTGAGTTACGGAGTGATACCGGTAGAGGCACGCCGTCTCTTGGACACAGCACTCCCTTCGCTACTCCAGCTTTCTAAGCCTGAATTGCCTAAACTCTTTCCATTTCCCACAGTTGAACACCCTCCAGTACCCGAAATCCCAACTTTGCCTGAATCTGAACTGCCAAAGCTACCGGATATAGTTCCTGAAATACCAAAGTTTCCACAAATTCCAGAGCATCCAAATCCTGAAATCGCAGAAGTACCTGAATTACCTCATTTTCCAACTTTTCCGGAGGTTCCAAACCATGAAGTACCAAAAGTGCCCGAATTACCTTCTTCCCCACGTATTCCCGAGCTTCCAAAACCTGACTTTCCAGAGCTACCAAACCATAAAATCCCAGATTTTCCGAAGGCCGAAGTGCCAGAAACCCCAAGACACGAAGTGCCAGAGATACCAAAACCCGAAGTGCCTGAATTTCCTTATGCTCCACATATTCCCGAGCTTTCAGAATCTGAATTTCCAGACGTCCCAAATCATGAAATCGCAGAATTCCCAAGCCACAAAGTGCCAGAAATCCCAAAACCCGAACTGCCTGAATTACCTTTTCCTCATCCTAAATTTCCAGAGGCCTCAAATCATGAAGTCCCAGCTTTGCCGAAGCCTGAAGTACCAGAAATCCCAAGTCACGAAGTGCCACAGATACCAAAGCCTGAAGTGCCAGAAATCCCAAAACCTGAAGTTCCTGAAATTCCAGAACTCCCACACTCCAGCATACCTGAAGTTCCAATTCTGCCAAAAGCCGAATTGCCTGAAGTTCCAAATCAAAAGCTCCCAGATGTGTCGAAACCTGACGCGCAAAAAGTTCCTGAATTTCCAATTCTTCCACAGGTTCCTGAACTTACAAATCCCACGTACTCTAGCATACACGATATCCCCGCTTTTCCTAAACCTGAAACGTCACAGATGCCAAAGTCTGAATTACCCGAGGCGCTTAACACTGAAGTACCAAAACTGCCCGAACTAACTCCTATTCCCAAGCTGCATGGACTGCCATAGCCTGCATACTCCAGGATACAAACTCTTTCTGAGGACTTTAATATAGCACAATCTAGTACTGGGCCTTAAGATTGCTCTGCTATTGAACGTCCCAGATATTGTTAGTTCTTATTAATATCATGTGTAGAATGCAGTTTGATTGTTTATTTCAGTGGTTTATACGTTTCATAGTTAAGTTGTTGAGAGTTTGGTTTTACATCTTATCAAAGGTTGTACTACCTATTACAAACATATACAGATATCTTTATTTTCAATCTTATTCAAGCTTGGTAATTATAGGTGGCTTAAAAATTGGGCACTAGTTTTGTTAAAGTATGGATTATTAGCACATAAAAAAGAGTAACTCTCTTTCCACCATGCTTATGAATAGATTAAAAAATTGGTAAGCCATAAATGAACTGCATGTTGGTGACTAAAGCATAAATTTAGTCCATCCTATCCTCGAAGCTCTGAGAGAAATATCAACTAAAATAGGAAAAGCCTTACATGTGTCTGCGTGATATCCCTGATACCTTTCTCTACTTAAAATAATCAACTTCCACTGAATTTCTTTTATACTCGAAACAAGACTATTAAGAGTTTCATAAACTTCCTCGATAAATATTTCTTTGTGTCTCGAGTGAATAATGTTTCTTAATATTAACAAGGAAATTTGAGATTCCAGAGTGATCAATGCTCCTTGTGTTAGAAATAATTTTTTTTAACAATTCTACAGTAATTTTGAAAGAGTCGTTGAATAGTTAAATCTTAATTAATTAAGGTGATTTAAGATTTTTTTTTAGAGCTTTATATGTCTACATTCATATAAATCTAAGCTTGAGTCATTTGGAGTTACCTAGATATGTGAGAACTTTTCCCCTTCTTGTGCCATAAACGGTCCAACGTTAAGCATTTAGTGGGTATGAATTTCTGGTTTTATGGTAACAAAAATTGTGCTTGATTCCCTCAAAAAAAAAAAAATTGTGCTTGATGGCAACACATTCATATAGGTTTTCTTCTCAAATTTTGGGTCCCTAAGCTTCTTTTCCGTATTGGGAATTGAGAGCTTAGAAGAATTCCAAAAAAGCAGCTCTTCAAGCATAAACAACAATGGCGGGAGGTATTTCATTTTTCTTCCGCATTTATTTTCTATGTTATTCTAATGTATATTATTGTTGAATATATGTTAGAATATGCTTACATTTGGTATTAGAGCGTATTAATCTCTGCCTTGTTGGAGTTTTTGGAGAATTTCAAAAATTCTAGAAAATTTTTTAAATACAAATACTTTCGATTTAGAGTTGTTTTTGGATGTTTTTTTAGATTAAAGGTAGAAGTCTTCTATTAAGTGTTTTAGAAGTGTTTCTACATTTTAAAAAAATGTGTTTTTGTGGAGTTTTTTGGTTTGATTTTGTGGAGCATCTGAAGGGTTGTGAACAGGGTCAATTTGACCCAACGAGAGGTTGAAGATGACCTCTCATTAAATGACATTGTTTTGGTTGTTTATTGAAGACAAATGATGCGTCGTTATATGTGTGTTTAATAACATTGTGCTTTTATGCAAGTGTTGTTTTATTAAACAATGTGATGTGCATTTTATCCTTGTACTATGTTTGGAATACTGTACATTTATCCAACATGAATTTGTATTATATTTGAATAATTAATTAGGATGAAATATCAAATTATTTTTTCTAATTTATCCACAGGTATTAGAATTTGGTATATAATTTGATAGTTTTATCATAAAGTTTAGAATAAATCTGTTTGAATTAAAAATTTTGCCCATAGCCAATTTTTATGTCATTTGATTTATATCTTTTAAGATATACATATATATAGTTTGTTAGCCTCAATTTATTGGTAAGTAGCATGTATGTTTAATTTATACAATTATGCAAATTGTTAGTTTTCTTATATAAGTTGTGAAATTTCCGAATTAAGGGGTGAACTATAAGATTTGGAAGGAGAGAATTCTTCTTCATTTGGGATGGATGGACATTGATTATGCTATTCAGAAAGACGAACCACCTAAGGTAATGGAGGCCAGCATTGCAGTTGAAATTGCGCTTTATGAACGTTGGGAGCGATCTAATCAACAAAGTGTGATGTTCATTAAAACCAAAATTTCTGTTGGCATTCTTGTTTCCGTAGAAAAACATGACAATGCTTGTGCTCTACTGAAGACTGTTGAGTAGCAGTTGAAACTTCAAACAAAGCACTTGCAAGTACCCTAATTATGAAGTTTTCATCTACAAGACTGACCGTTGTCCGAGGTGTGCATGAGAACTTCAAAAATATAAGGGACATTGCAGCTCAGTTAAAGAAACTAGAGGTTGAGATGTCTGACTCTTTCCTTGTGCATTACATTTTAAACATCCTTCCACCACCATACGGAGCCTTTAAAATCTCTTATAATACATCTAAGGATAAGTGGTCAATAAATGAATTAATGACCATGTGTGTCCAAGAGGAAGGGAGATTGTCAATGGAACAAGGAGAGACTTCATAGAGTACACTTCTAGTTGTTCAAGGAAAGAAGAAAAATAAAGCCAACTCGAAAGGAAAAGTTCAAATACCTATCCAAATTGACATTAAGAAGGAATCCACGTGCTTCATTTATAAGAAAAAGGGACATATAAAGAAGGATTGTGTCAAACGTAAGGAATGGTTTGAAAAGAAAGGTAATCTAATCTCACTTGTTTGTTTTGAATCTAATATGGTTGAAGTTTGTCATGACACATGGTAGACTGATTCTGGTTGTACAATCCATATTACAAATGTGTTGCAGGATTTGCAAAATCCAAGGAAGCCAGTGAGAAGTGAGCAATATATCTTATCCGAAAATAATATATGTTCAAGTGTAGAGGCTGTTGGGGATTGCAATTTAATTTTATGTACTAGTTTTATTTTAAAACTAAAAAAGACAATTTATATTCCCACTTTCTCTAGGAAATTGATTTTAGTTTCAAGGCTTGTACCATTTGCATATTCCTTTCATTTTTCAGACAAATATTTAAAGTTACATTATAAATCTGAATTTGTCGGGAATGGTACATTATTTGATGGTCGTTTCATTTTAATTTACAAGATAACACCGGTTACAATGCAACATATATGTTTATGCTGGAACAAAACGTTGTGTCATGAATAAAAATTCCTTTATGTTGTGGCATCAGAGATTAGGACATATCTCTATAGATAGGATTAAAAGATTGGTGACTGACGATGTACTTAGTACTTTAGATTTTGCTGATTTTGATACTTGTGTGGACTGTATAAAGGGAAAGCAGACTAATACATACAGATATTTGTAATCCAAATATAGACTCGTATGGTAAAAAATACTTCATCTTATTTATAGATGATTGTTCACGATATATGCATCTCTAGTTGCTTCATACTAATAATGAAGCACTAGATGCTATTAAAATGTTCAAAGTTGAAGTAAAGAAACAATGCAATAAGCAAATTAAGATCGTGAGATCAGATAGAGGTGGGGAATATTATGGTACATTTACTGAAGGTGGATAAGCACTTGGTTCATTTATGAGGTATCATCAAGAAAATGGGATAGTAGCCTAATACACTATGCCTGGATCTCTAGACCAGAATGGTACGGTAGAAAGAAGAAATCAAACATTATTAGAGATGGCACAAAGTATGTTGAGTAGCTCTAAATTTCCCAAGTCTTTGTGGAGTGAAACTCTTAAGATGACTATGTATGTAATAAACCAAGTACTAACCTAGGCTATTCAAAAGACATCATTTAAGTTATTTAAAGGTTGGAAACTAAGTTTGCAACATATATCCGTTTAGGGATGTCCATCTGAAATAAGAATTTATAATCTACAAGAGAAGAAATTGGACCCAAGGACCATAAGTGGGTATTTCATTGGATATTCCAAAAGGTTGAAGGGATATAGGTTCTATTGTCCATCACATCACACTAAAATTGTGGAATCAAGAAATGCAAAATTTCTTGAGAATGATTTGATTAATGGGAGGGATCAATTTTAAGATATAGTCTCTGATAATGATCATTTTCATACTTAACTTTCCTCCTCAAAAAGTAAAGTGATTGTCATTCATAATGATTCTTAAGTTCAAATAGACATTGTACAACCAGCTGTTGAAATTCATTAGCCTAACGTAAACATAAATGGCAATCAAGATGTTCCAAAAATTGTTGATAATCTAATAGATGTAGTTTTCAGGAATTACCTAAAAACGTTCAGCAACTAGTTGAACAACAGACTCTGTAAGAGGATGTTGGTGCAATATTAAGGAGATCTACTAGAGTAAGAAAATCAGCTATTACTAGTGATTATATTTTATATCTACAAGAATCTGACTACAATATAGGAGTTGAAAATGATCATGAATCATTTTCATAAGCCATGAGTTGCAATGAATCAAATTTATGGTACAATGCCATTAAAGAATAAATGAATTCCATGAAGAATAACGATGTTTGGGATCTTGTTGAGTTGCCTAAGGGAGCAAATTGCAAATGAGTATTTAAGACAAAGAAATACTTAATAGGAAACACTGAGAGATATAAGGCAAGAATCGTTGCTAAAGGATTCACTCAAAAGGAAGGAATCGATTACACGAACACATTTTCTCCTATGTCTAAAAAGGATTCACTTCGGATCACTTTAACTTAGAATTGCATCAAATAGATGTGAAAATGACTTTCTTAAATGGTGACCTAAAGGAAGAGGTTTACGTGAAACAACCAGAAGGATTTTCCTCTAATAATGGTGAGCATTTGGTTTGCAAGCTTAAAAGATCCATCTATGGACTGAAATAAGCGTCCCACTAATGGTATTTGAAATTCCAGGATATTATCTCATCATTTGGTTTTGAAGAAAATATTATGGATCAATGTATATACTAGACGGTTAGTGGGAGTAAAATTTGTTTTCTTGTATTGTATGTGAATTCTTCAAGAAAGAATAAGAAAAGAAAGGAAAAAGAGAAAGAAATACCATGCTGAAATTTTTAAGAAAAGGGGAAAACATGAAATTGCTTCACTACCACCTTACCCATCTAAGCCATTCACATCAAAACTCATCCATAAAAACCACAAAATTCGAAATTCCTCTAACCCATAAGCAACCTACGAAAATCAGATTTCTAGCTTACACTTTCATAACTCTTCTTATTTCCTTTCTCAACTCAAGAACTCTTCTAACCATCCTTTAAGCAAGAAAGACACAAATCCTAACAATAAAACCAACAAAAATTCGAAACCCTAACCTTAGGAATGACACCCACGACCCTCTTCTCTTCTTCTTCTTCTTCTTCTCCTTCTCTCCACTTGGCCGACCACCTTCTTGCTCTCTCTTCTTTGATGGTTTCGAAAATCTTCTCTCTAAGTATTGCTTGCAACCAATGATAGGGGTTTGTTACATAATGAAAAACAGTTTCTCTCTAAAATTTTTAAATAAAAGATAAGGGTGATGCGTCTCATGTCATTGACATTAAGATACATTGAAACAAATTCTGTTGTGTTTTAGGATTGTCTCAAGAAACCTATATTAATAAAGTTTTAGAGAGATTTTGAATGAAAGATTGTTCACCTAGTGTAGCTCCCATTGTGAAAGGGGATAGGTTCAATTTGGACCAACACCCTAAAAGTGATTTTGAAAGGGAACAAATGAAAAACATTTAATATGCTTCTGCATTCAGAAGCCTAATGTATGCTTAAGTTTGTACAAGACTTGACATTGCATCTGCTATTGGAATATTAGGCATATATAAGAGTAACCTAGGATTAGATCACTAGAGAGCTGCAAAGAAAGTATTGAGGGGCCTTAAATGGGCCAAAGATTACATGCTTACGTATATACGCACTGATAATCTAGAGGTAACAAGGTACTCAAATTCAAATTTTGCTAGGTATATTGATTCACAAACATCAACATCAAGTCATATCTTCATGTTTGCCAATGAAGCCATATCGTGGAGGAGTGCCAAGCAGTCTTTAACTGCTACTTCCACTATGGAGGCTGAGTTTGTTTCTTGTTTTAAGGTTACATCACATGATGTAAGGCTAAAGAGTTTCATATATGGGCTTAGACTTGTGAATTCCATTTCTAGGCCATTAAGAATATATTATGACAATTTAGCTACTGTTTTTCTAGCTAAAAACAATAAGAGTGGTAGTCGAAGTAAATATACAGACATCAAGTTTTTATCTATAAGGGAACGTGTTAAGGATATGAAAATGGTCATTGAACACGTTAGCACTAAATTGATGATAGCTAATCCTTTAACAAAAGGCATGCCACTAGTGAAGTTCAAGGATCACGTTGTTAGAAAGGGATTGAGCTCCATTATATAATTTTGATTGTTTGGACAATGTTATTTTCATGGAACTCTTATAATATTTTCTCATATTATGGTGTACATTATTGAATTTTGAGAATATTGATTATTTTGAACCTGGAATAGACATAAGGTTTATTCATTAAGTAATGTTTTGACATTCGGTTGATACAATTATAGTATATTGTAATGCATGGAAGATAATAGTCAACTACTAGAGAACTTATCGCCATGATTCATATATTATATTTATATCAGATTAGGATTTGATAACAAGTTAAACGTATGGACCAAGTGAGAGAATGTGAGAACTTTTCCTCTTTTTGTGTTATAAATGGTCTAAAGTTGTGCATTTAGTGGGTATGAATTTTTGGTTTTACGATACTGATATTGTACTTGATGGGAGTACAATCATATAGGTTTTCTTCTTAGATTTTGGGTCCCTAAGCTTCTTTTCTCTTTTGAAAACATACACCATTGTATTGAGAATTAAGAGCTTAGAAGAATTCAAAAAATGAAGCTCTTCAAGCACAAACAACAATGGCAAAAGGTATTTTGTTTTTCTTCTGCGTTTATTTTATATGTTATTCTAATGTATATTATTGTTGAATATATGTTAGAATATGCTTACATTTGGTATCAGAGCATGTTAATCTTTCCCTTGTTGAAGTTTTTGGAGAATTTCAAAAATTCTAGAAAATTTTTTAGATAAAAAAACTTTCGATTTAGAGTTATTTTTGGATGTTTTTCTTTAGATTAAAGGTAGAAATCTTCCATTAAGTGTTTTAGAAGCGTTTATACATTTTTAAAAAATGAATTTTTGTGGAGTTTTTTGGTTTGGTTTTTTGAAGCATTTTACGGGTCGCGAACCGGGTCGGTTTGACCCGACTGGAGGTTGAAGATGTCCTCTCATTAAATGACATTGTTTTGTTTTTTTATTAAAGACAAATGCTGTGTCATTTTATGTGTGTTTAATAACATTGTGCTTCTATGCAAGTATTGTTTTATTTGTTGGTTTAATAACCAATGTGATGTTGTGCATTTTATCCCTTTACTATGTTTGGAATACTATGTGTTGTTATGAGATGCTCCAAAATCTATGCTTTTTTTGTTATTAAAAGTTAAAACTAGATGCTATGCTACAACAGGGCTCGAGTTATGCCCTCATGGGAGGGCATGGTGAGCCTCTGTGTAACATCTCCTCCCTATATTAAGGGTTAGGACCTAAAATTTTAGTACTTGGGAGCTCAAAGAGAGATTAAGGAAATGCATTTTCTTGCTCATGCATAATGTTAGCATATATGCACATAAATATTGAATGTTTGCATATAAAAATGTGGTACATGTATTCATTGACAACTTCCGAGTATAATTGTTTTTAAATATGATTTTATTGAAAATGAGAAGTAAAGGGAGTAGAAAGAGTGATCTTGGTATGAGTTGTGAGGAGGAAAGATTTAGAAACCAAATTAGTAGTGATCTGGAAAATGTTCCCTAAGTGTGCTTCGGTCTGTTAGCCATAACGTCTTCTCTAGTTATCCAAACGCAATGATTCTTGATTTGGATTAAACTATACATATATGGATATATTTCTTATGAAGACATCAAATTTCAATTCTGTCTCTAAGAATCTCAAAATTTGTCATGAAGTTAAGAATTGGGTGTAGTATGTTGGTGTATGAATGAAAAATTGTCTTAGAAATTTAGGGGCAAATTTGGGATTGATATAAATAGATTTTAGCAAAGCTACCTTGGAAATTTGTAAATCTTTCTTTTATCTTTCCAACGGTATATAGTATGAAAATTTTGGACATCGGAGTTGAAAGTTATGATCTTTATAAGTGGAGATATTATGAAGAGTACAAAAATAAGACAAAGTTTTAAGACGAAATTCTAAGACGAAGTTTTAAGAAGAAATTCTAAGACGAAGTTCTAAGATGAAATTTTAAGATGAAGTTCTAAAACGAAGTTCTAAGACGAAGTGAAAGTAAGACGATACAAAAGTAATACGATTCAAAAGTAAGACGATACAAAAGTAAGATGATACAAAAGTAAGACGAAGCAAAGTAAGATGATACAAAAGTAAGGAGATAGAACTGGTCTTTGAAGTCTTCATAAAAGTTGTAGATCTCGAACAGTACAACAGTACAAAAATAAGATCAGTCCAACGTTGTTTGTGAAAGTTATGAAAATCACACCAAAATAGGTTCAATTTGATTGAGGTCATAAACATGATTGCTTCTTTTGACTATAACTTCTTCACTAAACCTCCAAATGACTTGATTCTTAAACCATTGGATTCATAAAACATTTATGTACATCTCCACCAAAAATCAAAGCTATTTGAAATGAAGTGAGAAAGATTGAGTGAAAAGCATGGGACGGGTACAGTGAGTGTGTTCTTAAATAATATGAACTGGTGTTATCTCACTGAACATACTTCAGTATTTCGATGATTTCTGGAGCTCTATTGATCCAAATGAGATGATTTTTTATTTGTGGTAAGCTAGAGACACGAAGCTACAAATGGTATAAAGAAATTGGAATCTAACTCAGTCTTTAAGATGTTTAAATTTCAGATGGAAGTTATGTATAGTATACTATTTTGAACAAGACTAGTCCAAAAATGTTTGAAGTATATCTTTTGAATCACTAAACCAAATTAGGCATTAGAAACTTAAGACAACGAGGAACATTTTCTGGAAGAAAGTGTTATGTTAGATTGTTCAAGGGTACTATTAGCAAGACACTTAAGTATAAAAGACATAAGGCATAAATGGAAGGGCAAATGGGACAATTCTTAATCATTAAGGGCATAATTGGAAGAAG
>JANZLC010000201.1:30872079-30885734 GCA_026413385.1 Erythroxylum gracilipes | reverse complement strand
CAAATAAGTGCATGCAATGTAAGTGATGCATTCCATCTCATGAATGCATGAAATATAAAGGAGTTGTGATTTGAGTCGCCTATATGAAGCGCTTCCACGTAGAGCTATGCTCCGTGAACTTTGTTTTGACTAAGCCCTATGGGCCAGTATTCTGTTCTGACTGAGCCCTATGGGCCAGTATTCTGTTCTAACTGAGCCCTACGGGCCAATACTTTGTATATGTGAGAGGCACTCAGTCACAACAATAAGAACGAATGTGAGTCCCATCTAAATGCAATGCATACTAGAAATGTTTAAGTGTATTAGTCGTGAAGTGTGAAATTGAATGTGAAATGTAATATGTTGTGAATGTGTGATATATGTGTTATGTGACTGGGTGAGCCATCGATAATGGTCACTCATTGAGTTCACAAAACTCACCCAAAATTTGCAACTATTTTTTTTAGGATAAAAAGAATATCCCGTTAAGCTAACGGGAGTATACCGGCAGCATTCAAGTGAAGGATAGAGGTCGAGATCAGTTCACGTCTGCATTGCATTACTCTATTTTGTATTGAATTGTTATTCCGCAAATTTTGTATAAATTTGTATTTTGAATTGACTTAAGTGTTTTGTAATGGTGAAAGGGCCCAAATGGCCATATGGGAATTTTGTAAATTGCCTTGTATGATTAAAAAGGGCTTATGCCCTATTTGGTTATTGACTTTCGCATGTGTGTTTGTGTTTTCAAAAAAAAATTATACCAATTTTCGAGTGATTGAGTGCTCTAGTACGCCACCCTCGCGGGGTACAGACTCGGATATCACCGTTGATGTCAGGTTTGGGTCACGCGGGATCGGGGTGCTACACAAATAATAGGCTCCTTCCTTTAGAAGTCATACTCCTTTTAATTATAAGAGTGAGTAAGAGCATATATAATTTATAGCTATCTCTCGAAATCCTTTATTATTATTTAAATTTTGAAAAATATCTATTATTGTTTGTCATCATCAAAAAAAGGGAGTTTATTAGCTCAAGGTTTATTTTTAATGATTTTGATGATAACTTTATAATATTTCAAAATTCAAATTGGATTTATTTCCTTGTATGTAGTTATATATTACATCATGTTTTAGTGGACAGTTTGGTGTGTGTTTAGTTGTTAATTTGATTGTTTAGTGCATGTTTAGGTTAGAATTGTGGTAGTTAGTTAAATATTTGTGTTTAAAGTGTTTTATCAGTTAGAGCATGCTTTTAAGGTTCAATGTTGTGTATTTGAGGTTCTTTGATGAGTTTACAAGGGTTTTAGGGTTAATATCGAAGAACAGAGGAGTTTCAGAGGAGGCCTAAACAAAAACAGTATGTCACGATCGTGACGGAAGGCTCACTCAAGGGCGACGATTGTGGCCTACGCAATAGAACACGCAGACAGCCTTCCTAGCTTGAGTTTTCAAGGGACTTTTCGAATCTTTTAGGAACAGGAAAGGCCCTACATTTACCCTAATTAGAAAAGACATTAAAAAGAAAAAAAGGAGGCCTAAAAAGGGAGCCTTCACTTTTGCTATTTGGGGAAAGCTTCAAGGGAAAGAAGAAGAAGAGAGAGAGAATAGGAGAGAGGAAGCGAGTCTTCTAACATTGCTGCTTTTCCAGGTCATCCAATCCAAGTTCTTTCTCCTTTCTATCTTTATTTCCATTCATTGAATGTATGAGATGATGATGGATTGTATAATGATGGATCTTAGATTGTTGATGATGTTCTAACTTTTTCTTCAAGAATTTACCTTGATTCACTGCTAATAGAGTTATTTGTGTGTTATTATGATTAGGTGTTATGATTAATTGTAGTATTTGCATATTTAGATAATAAATCCAGAGGGTGAACTAGGTAAAAATGAATAGATTGGATTAATGAGAGTTAAGTGGTCTAATAGACCATGTGATAGATCATATCGGTTATTGTGCGAAGAGAGATCCCTTATAAGAGTCGGTAGTTGATTAGAGACTTTAAAATCTAATTAAAGTTATGGGTCTTTTATTAATTGAGAGATTGCAAATTTCATAATTCAATTAGGTTTATGATTTAGGTTTTAATGATTATAACTAGAGAGAGTAATTCAACCTCTAATAGTCTAACTGACACCACAGTAACACACAAATAACTATATTACCATTGATGAGAGGGAAATCCCCTCTCTGATAATTTAGTAACTCTTCTTGGTCAATTCCCTTTGTGACTTTTGTGTTGCTTACTTTCAATTTCTTTGCGTTAAACTTGTGAGTTAAATTCTTGATAATCACTTCCCCACATTTACTTGTTTTTTGCAATTTTTATTTTCAATTTATTAATTTTCTTAGCCATAGATAACATAGGATTAGATTAATTCTCACTTCCTCGTGGGATTGACACGTCACGTACTACAAATCACAACCCGTGCATTTGCAGTATTTAAAAGCTATAAATTGTAAAGCTTGCAAAATGATCAACAAGTTTTTGGCGTCGTTGCCAGGGTGGCGTAGGATTACTTTAATTCTTTTAGTCTAAGGATTAGGGAAAAAAAAGGAAAAAAAAAGACAAAAGTTTTTGCACACAAGGTATAGGACACGTCAATTCGAACATCCCAAGGCAAGAATAGGGAATCTCAAGAGTTAAACGCTAAGAAAAGATGGAAAGAATGATGGTGAAGGAAATACATCATAGAGAGCGACGGACCCTTATGGACTTTAAGAGGCCACAGCACAATGTTTATCATCAAGGGATTACACGACTACCAGTGCAATTGAATATGTTCGAGATCAAACCATCACAGCTAAACATGCTACGAGCCAACGTGCAATTATATGGGTTAGCCAATAAGGATCCTAATACTCATTTGGCTAATTTCTTCGAGAGTTATGACACCTTCCGATATATTGGGATGTCAGAAGATGCTATTAGGATGAGGCTCTTTCCTTTTACACTAAGGAATAGAGTCAAGGTATGGTTGAATTCTCTTAACCTAGCCAACGTCAGAACTTGGGAGTAGCTAGTGTGAGCTTTTCTAAATAAGTACTTCCCTCTAAATAAGACAACAAGACTAATAAAGGAAATTATCAATTTCTAACAAAATGATGGGGAGTCTTTATATGAAGCATGGGAGCGGTATAAGGAGTTGCAAACGATTTGTCCTCATCATAACATACCCAACGAATTCCTTTTGCAAACCTTCTATATTGGAGTTAGTCCACCCATGAGGGGCACTATAGATGCAACTACTAGAGGATCATTCATAAACAGTTGAAGCAGCACACAATTTGTTAGAAGAGATGGAATACAATAGTTGTCTTTAGACATCAGAACGAAGTAGACAGCAGCCAGTATTTTGGGATCCAAAAGGAATGATTGTTGAAAATTCAATGACAACATTGCAGGCTGAGATTGACAACCTAATCAAGCAGCTGAATAACATGAAAGCCACCTATTCCTCTCAATTTAAAGCAATTCAGCACAACGGTAAGTTATGTGGACAAAATAGCTATATCGCAACTGATTGTTTCTTAAGGAAAAACAACAATGTGGAGCAATTCAACTTTAATGGAGCCCAAGTTAGTCAGGGTGATAGCAATCCTTATTCAAACATATACAATTCAGGGTGGCAAAACCACCCAAATTTTCACTTGTCTAACAACTTTGTGATTCAGTATAGAAATCAAAACTCACTTGGATTTATACAGGATGAATATAATGACTATGGCTCCAAACTGGACAAGATCATTGACAAACTCGTAAGTGTGGATGAGGCCCAGAAGAGGTTAGAAGGGCAAATGGCCTAAGTAACAAGGACTCATGCCTCTTCTATCCTTTACCTGGAGGTTGAAATGGAACAACTTGCCAATGCATTATCTACAAGAAGTGTGGGAAATCTTTCAAGTGACATGGAAGTATATCCAAAAGAGTAAGGCTATCACACTTGAGAGTGAGAAAAAGCTAGAAGAACCACTATAAAACCAAGCATAAACCTACCTTGTAGAGGACCAAGAAAAGCTTAAAAAGGATGAAGAAAAAAATGAAGACCCTCCCTATGTTCCTCCTCCCTTTTACCCATTAAGCATGCCAGTTGTGCAATAGATGTAGTCGCATCTTTAAAAAAGCAAGAGCAAGACGAACAGATGACAACGAAGGTAGAGGTTCAAAATGATATAGACTTCTCTATTTGCAAAGTGGAAGAAGCAGAGGAGACGAAGGTGATTGAGGAAGAAGGTGAATAGTTAACCTTCTTACCAAACAAACTGTTAGATTCGATGGAAGATTCAGGGAGTTTCATTATTCTCTATTTTGTTGACAGTTTGTCATTGAAAAGGACATTTCTAAGCTTATTAGGTTTCCTTCCTTTGATAGATTATGTCCTTTTCATTATCTTCCAACATGTAGCTTATTTACATGTTACGAAGCTAAAATGGGAAGTACAAGTGAAAGTAAGGCACTCATAATTTATCTCGACTGAGTTTCAAAGGATACAATGTCAAGCTAATGACTGTAACTTAGCACATTTAGTAGTTAGATTAAAATTGTTGTATAGTTAGATTTGTTTTCAATTCTATAATGAGTTAAAATAGGTTGGATCGCTAATTCTCTTTACTCTTTTAAATCACTAATAAGATAAGAAAACACTCTCAGTTTCAAGTGAATTTGGTGTCAACATTATCACCATCACCACTTAGGTCACCATGACGGGTTTTATACTTTAACCATTGTCTCTTATTTTACTATTATTTTTAATTGTCTTATGTTTCTCTTTTTTTGTAATTTGTATTCCACCTATTGTGTTGTGTTTTCTCTTCTCATATTGAGGACAATGTATTGTCCAAGTATGGGAAGGGATATGTATTTGTATGTTTTCATTTTGAATTTGAATTTTGCATGATAGTTTGTTTTAGGGTGCATTATGTGATTTGTGTGAATGTGTCAATGGCTAGGACTTAACGAAATCAGTTTATCTTTGAACATAGTCTTTTAGGTTGCAAAGATTTATTAGCTTGAGAAATTAGCAACTTAAGGTTACTTTGGTTAAATATGTAGGTTAATTAAGATACGATGTTAGTTTATTCACCCTAGGAATTTGTCACATTCATTTATAATTTTAGGCCAATCGAATAAGTAGCATCGTTATTACCTTTTCATGAGAATTATTAGCTAAAGACATGAGGTAGGTAATTATATATATATAGTGTGTGTATGTGTGTGTGTGTGTGTGTGTGTGTGTGTGTGTGTGTGTGTGTGTGTGTGTGTGTGTAAATTATAGCCAATTAACTATTCCACTAGCCTTTGGGTTATGAATTGAGCTAGTAGCCAGTTGAGAATGCCATACTGTGTAAGCAGATCGACACGCATCACAAATGCATGCCTTCTTGTCGAAAAAGCTATAATGACATTCCAAATAAGTCGTTTAATAAAAATATGACCTAGTTGAGTAACCGGATCGATATTGATCACAAATGTTTGCCTTTGCGTAAAAGGTTAGGTTCATGTCTATAAAATCATCAAAAACAATGTTTGTCAAATAAAACCTACTAATCTTTATGAACAACTTGTATTTTCATGAAAACATGCTTAGGGATAGTTACATTTTTTATTCATCGAATAATTATCAATGTGTGTGTGCAAGTGATAAGGGCGAATAAACATAACATTAAGGTCTGGATTAGTTGTATATTTAGTCCAAGGTACTTAGACATGGATTTCACAAGTTAATAAGTTAGAACAACTTGAGGGATAACGTTTGAAGTTAAATTACTTTTAGGAAGTTGAATGTCATTACCTCATTACTGCATTACGTGTTGTGTGTTTTGATATGTTGTGAATTTTCTTATTTTATTTTTTTCTTGAGGACAAGCAAAAGTTTAAGTGTGAGGATATTGATAGTTGTAGATTGCATCACATTTTAGTAGGTAGTTTGGTGTGTGTTTAGTTGTTAATTTGATTGTTTAGTGCATGTTTAGGTTAGAATTGTGTAGGTTAGTCAAAATTTGTGTTTTAAGTATTTTATGGGTTAGAGCATGCTTTTGAGCTTCAATGTTGTGTATTTGAGGTGCCTTGATGTGTTTCTAAGTGTTTCAGGGTTAATATCGAAGAACGGAGGAGTTTTAAAAGAGGCCTAAACCAAAATAGAGGGCCACGATCATGATAGAAGCATCAGAGAGGAGCCACGATTGTGATAGAAGGTTCACTCAGAAGAGAGAGAGAGAGAAGAGGAAGAAGAAGAGAGAGAGAAGAGGAAGAAGAGGAGAGAGGAAGCGGGTCTTCAACGCTGCTACTTTCTCAGTTATCCTATCCAAGTTCTTTCTCCTTTCTATCTTTTTTTCCATTCAATGAATGTATGAGATGATGATGGATTGTATGATGATGGATCTTGGATTGTTGATGATGTTCTAACTTTTCATTCAGGATTTTACCTTGATTCACTACTAATATAGTTATTTATGTGTGATTGTGATTAGGTGTTGTGATTAAGCAGTATTTGCATATTTCATTAATAAACCAAGAGTGAACTGGATAAAAATGAATGGATTGGATTAATGAGAGTTAAGTGATCTAATAGACCATGTGATTAATCATATCGGTTATTATGCACAGCAAGATCCCATATGAGACCTGGTAGTTTATTAGAGAGCTTAAGATCTAATTAGAGTTATAGGTCTTGTGTTAATTGAGAGATTGCAAATTTAATAATCAATTAGGGTTCATGACTTAGGATTTAATGATTATAACTCTAGAAAGAGTAATCCACCATACAATAGTCTAGAACTGACACCACAATAACGTATAATTGGCTATATTAGTAATGATGATAGGGAAATCCCCTCTGTCATAATTTGGTAACTCTTCTTAGTTAATTCGCTTTGCAACTTTTGTGTTGTTCAATTTCAATTTCTTTTGTGTTAAACTTGTGAGTTAAATTCTTAATAATCACTTTCCTGCATTTACTTTTCTTTGCAATTTTTATTTTTAATTTATCAATTTTCTTAGGTTTAGATAACGTAGGATTAGATTAATTCACACTTCCTCGTGGGATCGACCCTTCACATACTCCAAATTATGACCCATGCTCTTGTGGTAATTTGAAGGCTATATATTGTAAAGCTTGCAAAACGATCAAGATATAAGCAATGATATAATTCTTAAAAGGAAATAAAATCATAGGATAATTGCTTCCTTTTTTACAGGAACCTTCTTTATGAACTTACCTTATTAGAAATGGTTCCATAATATTCGAAAGGATCTTATTAATTTGAAAAATTAGCTCTGAAAGTTTTTATAGAACATTTTTTAACGTTTGAATATTGAAGATTTTAGTAGAGATGGCATCGAAAATTTGTTATATACAAAGTCAACTCAGAATATAAATGAAGCAATAACTAGTTAGAGAAAATGTCTACTTATGGAAGAGCCATTGCATTTGTGAAATACCTAGATTTTCTAAATACTTTAACAACATCAACTTTCTTAAAAGTTATATTAAACTCCTTGTGCCTTATAAAGTGAAAAAAAACTCTATCGAGAGAGAGGTTATTATTCTTTGAGAGCTTACATTGAGCTTACTTTATATTATGTTTGAGAGCTTGTAGAGGCTTATTAAACACTTTAAGTGTGAAAGTTGGAGAACCTTGAAAAATATGTACTTGTGAGCATGGAGAGGCTCAACAAATTTAATACTTGAATTCTTATATTAAAATACTCAAGTTGCATACCTGGGGACTAGACGTAGGCTTCATTATTAGTGGAACGAGTATAATTTGACTGTGTCATTCTTTCTCTCTTCTTAACTTTTAAATTTCCACATTATAATTTTGTGTTTTCAAGAGGTTCCTTGGGTTTTACAATAGGCTCTTTCTGTTTTTATATCACAAGAGGTCCCTTTTGTTTTGAGCATTAACAAGCTCCTTTCTTTTTAAGCACTAGCAGGCTCCTATCAATTAACAGGCTCATTTCCCTTTAAGTGCTAGCGGGCTCCTTTCGATTGACAGGCTCCTTTCATTTTTTTAAATAATTAATAGGATTTCAACATTAACATGACCCTTCTATCTATAGACTTATTTTGTTTAGCAGGATATTATCATTTGAAAGTACCTTATAATTTTTTTACACAATTCACCCCTCTTGCGTGTGTTTGCTTTATCATTCACGATTTTGGATCACAGAGGAAGACAACCAAAGTTAGAATATCTAACATTTCCATAAGGTTAAGAGAAAGAGAAGAGGCTAGACTAGTAAAAAGAACTAGGAATAAAGGACATGTATAGCTAGCTTCTGGTCCTTTGGCTTTTGGAAATTGTAAAGACTATTTTTCATATATAATTATTCATTGACAGCTTATGTGGTCCACTGCATATACTAGCTTTTGTTTGTTTTGATGTATGTAATTACAACACCATATGCAAGAAATTATTTTATTGATCTTTTGAATTTATTTCTAGTTTTGAATTTATAGATTGAATCGTGTGTATATAATTACAACATCATGTTCAAGGAATCAATTTCATATCTTTGTACATATATTCATGAAATAAAATCACTACTCAATTTCATTAATTTAATTCATATTGTCATACAAATTCAATACGTATTGTCATATTATAGTATAAACGTCATAATTTTAAAAAGGGTTAAATATATTTAATATCATCCATATTGCTTATATATAAAAACATCAATTATTGTGCTACATATAATCAAAACAATAGCATTAAGCCCCTTATGCAACTAAGTTTACTATTGCTCTAAGTAATTTTACCATCTCCCTTTTGTTCATTGCATTTCATGTTCTTCTCTCTCAAAACATTTATGACATCTATACTTCATTAAGTAAATTTCCGGTTAAACCACCCAAAGAAATTGCAACATTCCTTTCCCTATTATAAACAAGATAAATAGTCATATATTTATTAGAATCATTGTAACAAAGAATATATTATGCATAGAATTTACCTCATCTTTTGAAAATTTGTAAAATATTATTTGTTGTCTAAGAAGTTCACAAATGAGCCTGCAGTCCGCAGTTGCCATACATATGGACACGTTGTTGTGCACTTACTATTGTTGATGTTGATGATTCCATGTATCAAGTATGGCACCAGTTCAATTTTTTTTGAGTAACTTTATACAATGTATATCCAATAACTTAGCATGAAGGTATATGTATATGTCATGGGACTAATTAAGAATAAAAATTAAGCAATACTTACACAATTATGGAGACAACGATGAGTATGTTACAATTCAAATTCCTTCTATTTGGCAACTTAAGTCACATATATCGTAATTATTTGATATCTTGGCATAATATAGTTAGACTTATTTTACTTGTGAAAAACTACAAATCATTACTTGTTTGAGAAACTTAAACCATTGCATTATTACACCTAATTAATTTGCATCCAATATAGGCCTCATTACTACAACTCTTAAGACTTCATACTGATAAAATATATTCTTACCCAAATTATCTCACTATCACTTGACTATATTTGTGTTTCAACCAGTGTTTTAAAAACTAGACCAAACCTGTCGTTTAGACCGGAAAACTGTTGACCCAGAGCATGAAACAGTCCGATTTAGCCCTTATTTTTTGCGAGTGATTGACCCGTTCATTTTACGATCGAACTGGTAAAAACCGCTAAACCGGTGAAAGAAAGAACCGATCGGTCCATTTAAAATGTCTTGATTTTGATGATTTCAACTTGAATGAATATTATGATTCGTGATCTTTTTTATCTTTTTGATAAAATATGACTAATGAGCTTTGTTATCTTATTTTGTGTTATGTTGGTGAACTTTAAAAAAATTTGTATGTTTTGAAGTTTGAAGGTTTAAGTTAGATATATAATTAAATAGTATGTTTAAAAATTATCTTATATATATAATATATAAAATAAAAATTTATATATTTATTAGTCACCGGTTCAATGACGGTTGAATTCCGGTTGACCCATTAACTCTTGAATTAGTTGCTTCTCTGGTTCAGTCACCTGTCCGGTTTTTAAAACGTTGGTTTCAACTTAGTGAATTACTTCTTAACCTCCAACACCTCTATAAAAAGAAACTAAAATTTAGTTATAACTAGGTGGTTCATTAATGGAGAGGTAAATAGCATAGGAAAATGAATGGTTTATAGAATTATTGTGCAAATGAATTCAACTATTAAAACACTATTACAATATAGTTAAAATGAAATTATGATCAATGCTCTATCAAACTCAGTAAATATGCATTGTTATACTTGTTTGACCTCTTTAAAATCATTCATCTCATTTGTTTAATAGTTATTGGCATAACAACAGAATAACAACTAATATGTAAAGCGAATGACTACAAGTACAATCTTTTGCCACCCACTAAAAATTAAGAATTAGTGTCATCAACGTTGCATTAACAGGAAAGAAACCCATTAATACAATGACAAAACTAGAAAGAAATAACAATAAGATAATGCAAAACAACTATATCACACAAGAAACACACATTAGCTTTACTGAAACAAAGACATAATAATCTTACTTATGAATACATACAAATTTTAATAAAATAGCATATGAATTCGCTAAAAGAAAACAACTGTTTCCTAAAGAATATATAAAATCGCTTCCCAAAATTAGTACTCGATTCCTATTGTTTTACAAAAGGAGATTTGAAATCGCTTCCATATCTATTAATAGGAAACAACCCTAATTTGAAGAATTTCCGATTCTATTTGGGAGATGATAGAATTAGACATCATTTAGGATTCATGCAACGTTGTGTGGATTGTGGAAAATGGCATCTCTTGAAGCCAAGCATCCCAATGTCATTTTCAATGGTGGGAATATGTTACATAGAATCCCAAGAGTTGATACAACATCATTTTCATGTGAAGAAATAGCGTTTTAACAACAAATAGATGGTAAAGGAATGGACGAAATATATATTAACTAAAACACATGGTGGTATTTGATAGTTTTAAAAAAATGGGGGAATAATGTGATAACTTTTCAAACCACAAGGAGTACTAAGAATTTAACTCAAAAGAAAATATTCAAAATTAGTAGAACTAGTAAATTAAGAAAATGATCGAAAATTTCCACTAACTCGTACCTTTGAGCAATCTCTTCTTCCTTCGTTTTTTTATTTCAAGTGCGAGAAAATCATGCCAATTGATTTTCAATAATATTTTCCTTTTCTTTTATTTTCTTTCATTTTTATTTTTATTTGAATTGGTATGGATTTTCAATTTTTACTATTTTATTTTGCACCTTATACATATGACCATCTTTCCCAGACTTTATTCATTTCATACAATATCCAATAATATTAAATCCCAAGCAAAATCTCTATTAATCATGAATTAGGATACAATTACTAATTTTTTTCATTTATGCTTAAAATTCTTTGGGAAAGTTAAGAAAGAAGTTCTAGAAGTATAAAAAGATGAAATACAGGTTCTAGAAGTTTAGAATCAAAGAAAATATCCACATTTGAAAGAAAATTTTTACATGCTAGCCCAATTTCTAACCTGGTAACTCAAACCAAATCAAGGTATCATCACCAAATAAATTTGGTTTCTTAACACTCACAAGGTCTAAATTGCATAGCAACAATTCAATTATATTATGCACCTAATTTTAACAACTAGTTTTAACTAAGAATTATATATAAACTTAAGCTATTAACTTGAAATAACTAAAGAGATCCTAAGCACAAAACAAAAAGAAAGCTAGAAACAGTAGAGTTAAAACCTAACTAATGTGTCTAAGTTAATGTGGATCTCTTCCAATCTTGCTTCTAATCCTTTCTTAATGTTAAGAAACTATAAAACTATGAACAAATGAAAGTAGTTACTAAGAGCCTCTTATAAGCGCTCTCCCCCTGGTGATCCCTAATAAAAGCCCTTATAGTCTAGGTTTTCATAATAAAGGCCTATGGAGATTGAACTTGTAATTTTGCATATGCTTAGATTTTGCCTATTCAACTTCCGATGCCTATTCAGCTTCTGCACTAACTCTAGTTTGCTTTTGGACTAAAAATCATCTCGTAATAATGTGTAACTGACGTCTGACACAATGTTGTAACATACGTTAATAATTACAAAAAATCATAACATTATAACATTATTTTTTCAACAAAATTCAACTTAAATTCAATTGCTTTATAATGTTTAAATTTAATTAATTTCAATCCTAAAAATATTCTTTTTAATGCTCTGTTAAAAGTTTTACCCTAATTTTTTTTATTTTTATGCCCTTTTACCTCCTACCTGGACAACAATGTTCGAGAAATTTCATAAACGTTCTCATCGCCTTGAATTTCTAATTTGAAACATAATGCTTGCTTACCTTCATGAATTTTCTTTCTTTCTACGCTCAGATACTCCAAAAATCACTCATGATCCTTCTTTCTACAAGCACCACTCGTGATCATACCTACGGACAGAAAAAAGAAACAAAAAATTAACAAGTACCCCACGTGTAGGATGACCAATTTCTCTCAAAATGGACCACTCACCATTCAATCCATTCCCCATCTTTTCATATAAGCGATGACCTGAAATGCCATTCTCTGACTAAAGGTATTTCACGAGACTAGGAAACATGTTATTTAGGCTAGATTGAAGCCATAATCATTTGATATGAGCTATTCCTCAAAGCTTGGACAATTTGACATGGCTACAATTTCTCGATTTCTTTGATAACCAATTAAATGGTTTCGTATTAGAAAAGCTTGTGAATTATATGAAATTATTGAATTTGAATTTAATCTTGAACAATTTATTATGTGAAATACCTTCAAATCTTGATAACCATAAAACTTCTAACCCATAAAAAGTCCAAGAAGTTTGCCATTGTTTCGATTGCAGTTGGTTTAGCTTTAGCAGCAATGTTGCTTCTATTTTTGTCCCTAATGTGTTTGTAAAGAAAACACAAGTCAGCCAGAGAAACAACCGAAACTGGTGATGCAGGCGGAGGTGAGCAATCCATTGTAGAAGGACGATATCACTGGTGAGTCTCTATGATGACAACATTTGGGAACAAAAGAGGAATCACAATGAAAAATTACAAAGCTACAGAACTAGAAGATAACATTTGGGAAAAAAATTTAAACGATGTCGTCTAGATAGGAAAATTTCAATTTATGCGTCCCTTTTGTCAACTGAGATGCACAGTTGGCAAATGCCCACAAAAGATATAATAAAAATATATAATTCTCATAGCAAAAATTTTAGAAGAGTATTGACAAGAATGTTAAATTAAAATTGAAAATAAACATTTTGAGATGATTCATTTTGAACATTACAAAACTTTAATTAATTTAAGTAAAATTTTGTTCATCAAAATATTAGAATTCAAATTAATATTTTTACTTAAAATAATGTAATAGTTGGTCGATCGTGCACTTGGAGGATTTTTCTAAGAATTTTAGGAATTAATTCATTTGAATTAATTAACTAACAAGAATATGTATCCAAGTTCTATTTAGTGCGTTCAATTTGAGTAAATGCATGGATTCTTGTGGTAAGCATGTTTTCTCCATGTGAAATTATTAAATTTGGTCACAGTTTGTACATAATGTAACTACAAATGTAGGATTTATTATTATGCTTTGTACGTTTACATGATGAAGTATGACAATGAGGCATATAAATTCCTTTTAGCCACCATACATGGATAAA
>JANZLC010000201.1:30859692-30871979 GCA_026413385.1 Erythroxylum gracilipes | reverse complement strand
CAAACGCGCTGATCTTATCTCTCTCTCTCTCAAGGTGCGTGTGCTTTCTTCGTTTGGGTTAAGAGAGCGGTGTTTTTTATTTCGATTCTTGGATTTGTGATTCTTTGATGGTGTTATTGTATTCTGTTGATTTGATTGACTTATAGATCTGTCATCTGTTATATGTTGTTTTGATCTGTTCGAGTTTTCTTCACCTATTGGCTATGTTCTTCGATTATGAGTCGGATGTTCTTAGCCACCCAACATAGCCCCATTTTTCAATTCTTAGTCTTTGAGCAAAATTTGACATGATGTAGAGAGAGCTTTCAACAATTACGAATTAGTTTATCTCTCTTAACACCCTTTTTTTTGTAGCAAATAGTTTATTAAGTGTGAGAGAGAGAGGCGATCTCGTCGAGGACCGGGTCTGGGAGAAAAAAAACAGAGCACAAATCTGAGGGCCACCCACCCCCGGTTTCTTCTGTTAGCCTGTTTTTGTTTTATCAGTTATCACTTTACTCCTAGTATTAGGTTCACCATATTATAATATGATGTTTATCTCCAAGATTTAGGCCTTGAAACCTCCAAATCTGCTCTCTCTGTGATCGGATCTTCACACACGACTTCGACTTTGATCCTCCCACCTAGTCATCCACTGCTGGCAGCATGTAGATCTACGAGGGAGTCTATATTGCAAAAGCCAAGTTTGGAGGGAATACTAGCTTAACATGCATTTAGGTGACCGATTCTTTCCAGATCTATGGTCTTTGATAAGTCATGTTTGTTTTCTTTTCTGATAAATCACTATGAGATTCTCTAGATCTAGGGTTTCTCCGAGTTATATTCATGACTTTGGTATTAGATCTAGGTTTTCCATTATCCCGCTTCAAATTTTGAACTTCCAGATCTAGGGTATGTGAGATTTCATTACTACTTTGATAGAACTTAGAAGCCTTTTGAGGTTTTATCAATGCATTAGTTTACAACGTGAATGCACGAGCATCCATTTCAGTTTTCCTTGGCAAGTTATCCATTTTTCAAATACATCAGTTTTCCTTCAACGTTTTTTAGGCGAACCTTTGCTTAACATATTATCTTCTCTTCATCCGTTCCTTGTCTTCATTTTATCTTCCATCGTCTCCCTGTAATTGTATTCGAGGTAAGTAGTTTGTTTGATTTTGTATTGGCTTTTATTTCCCCTTTTAAAGTTGTTGTTCAATGTTTATGTTCCTGGTCAGTTTTTGGATGAACCTTTGAGTTGTTTCCATATAAATGGACTGTTGTTGTTTGTATTTGCAATGTTAGTGAAGAAAGGGAAAAGACAGATTATTTGTTGTTAGTTAGGGTTTAATTTTTGAAGCCTATAAGGTGTTCGATGAAAGTCCTATTATGTTTTTATTGTTCTGTTATGATAGGGAATGCATTACCTTTCCACACATGCTTTGAGTGTTATGTTTCTAGTGTCCAAAACATTCAAGAAATGTTAATGTTGTTAAACTGTTAATGTTATTTGAGTGTTCTGTTTTTAGTGTTGAAAACATTCAAGAAATTAAGACCGTCGAACTTTGAAACTTTAAGCTTGATTCTTTGCTTTTTATGTCATGATTCGCTGCTTATGTTTGTGGGACAGTTTGTTCACTAGGATTGAAACTTCCTTATGTTTCATTGTTTTCTTTTCTTCTTGATCTATTGCGTATGATTTGGTTGTGTACTCCTCTTTGCGATTCAAGTGGTTAGGTCTTTCTTTCTCCTTCTTGTTTGTTTGAAACCCGAATGATTCTTCTTTTAACATCGATGCGACTTGGTTATCAGTTTGTTTCTGTTTAATGGTTCAGTTGGATCTGCAATTTTCTATTCTAGGGCTATCTTTCATTTCATGCTTTGTTTTTCCGATTATTGGTTTGTTCTTGTGAATTCAAGCGTTCTTACGGTTTGGATCTGGCCACCCAGCAGGTATGTACGTTTTGGCTTGTAGTGCGATTTTAATTACTTTTTTTTAGTGCTAGTTCTTTAATTATTGTTTTTGTTATTTTGCATCATTTTTTTCACTTGTCACGTCTGCATGTGGGTCACTTGGGAAACCCTCTCTACTTTGTAAGGGTAAGGCTGCGTACTACGACCTCCCCAGACCCCGCCTCACTGCGGGATTTCAGACTGGGTGTGAAGATGATGATGTTGATGATGATAAGCAAAAATTGATTCAACTAGCTGAATTTTATCCTTCTGATTTCTTTAAAGTAGAGCTTATTATTCTTGGTGATCAACTTGACAATTATATTGTTCATATGCAATCTAATGATCAATTTTCAATATTAAATGGGATTAGTGATCTTACCAAGAAGCTAGTTGAAACAAAAAAGAATGTTGTGTACCCTTTGGTGTTTTTACTTGTCATATTAGCTTTGATTTTGCCTATTGCTACTGCATCAGTGGAAATAGTATTTTCTGTAATGAAGATAGTAAAAAATTGCTTGCGTAATCGGATGGAGATTCTTGAATGAATGACTGTTTGATCACATATATTGAGAAATATATCTTCAATAATATTGACAATGAGAAGATTTTATAGTGATATCAAAATATGAAGACTCGTAGGAAAAAATTGTATTAGGCAGTTTTATACTTATATGTAAGAAGCTCAAGTCAATGATATAATTTTTTGTTTATCAAATGTACAAATATTTGTATCTTTTTCAGTAATATAAAAATACTTTAAATATTTTGCCCTCACTCAAAAAAATTTCTGGATCCATCCGTGACTAAATGTGCCCAATAAGGCATTTAAATTCCTTTTGGCCACCATCCATCTATCAAGCATTTCACTCCTGGTTACTTTTTGCATAATAGCACTATTAAAATTGTGCATTACTTCTAGTTTTTTCTCGTGAGTAGACTCTCCAGTTCATCAGAAAGGGAACAAATTAAAAAGAACATGACATAATATTTCAAGGCGCGGAGAAACAAGATAAGTTAAGAACCAAGGGAACTCACAGTGATAATGAAACTTTATTTATCAGAACGTTATGAATGCAAACACACAGTGTTCCTCAATTTAACGAAAAATAGTACAAGGTGAAGAAGAGAAGGGGGAAAAAAAAAGAGGACCTAATGATGCTCAAAAGCATTATATATAATACACAGTAAGAATTTAAGGGCACAGGCAACTTGGAAACCGCAAGATGCACATGCTACGGGCATGAAAGTCTTGACATATTCTAGTTTCCAGCAGGTGGTGGGGAGACGAATGGGATGGAGGGAATAGTAGAGGGGATGCTTGGCAATGGAGGCAAGGTAAGCTTAGGTACAGTGGGACTACTGGGTTGTTTAGGAAGTGAAGGAAGGTTGGGGAGTGATGGTTGAGTACTTGGCAACGTTGGGAAAGTGGGTGGCGGCAACGTGGTGGAAGGCAACGGTGGTAAGGTTGGCTTAGGCATGGTTGTAGGCAAGCTAGGAAGTGGTGGCAGAGAAGTTGGCAGAGTAGGTTGCGGGAGATTTGGGATAGAAGGCATTGGTGGTAATGTTGGCTTTGGTAGATTTGGCACCGAAGGTATGTTCGTCGGGAGTTGCAAGAGATTGCGAGCTGCAAAGCTAATGTCCAAGCTCGAAAATAACAATGCTATAACAAAAGCTAAGATGAAGCATTTGGGGGAGGCCATTGTTTATGAATTATGTGTGTTGGTGGAGGTTTCTTCGAATTGGAGAGTCTGAACTAAGAAGTTTGTTCTGTTTGGGATGAGTACAATTGCGTTTAATCGTGGGGGACTTATATAGGGATTTGATTTGATGGCGGCTTTGGACTTTGGTAGGTTTTAAGTAGTTCTGAGAAAAGCCTTGTATCTCTATAGTTATGCTTTGTTGTTGGCTAACCTTGAGCTGCATACATTCTCCACAAGAAATTGTCAAATATCATCGAGTTAGTTGGTCAGACACTGAAATTGGTGTAAGTAGATACAAGCAAGTCAAAACGATGACGTATTTCTCTGTTGGTGGTTAGTCAATATTAATTAGATCAAATATATTGAATACTTATTAAGTCTTGATATGCTTGTTTCTTATTCCAAATTCCTAGAAATTTCAAAAGCATATATGCTTAGTAGAATGAAAAGAACTTGCCATCTCGTTGGTCCAATTAATGATAATATTGTAAATTTGTTCAAAAAAATCAAAATTTTGAATCAACTCAGATTAGTAATTATTGAAATAGATAACAAAACTCTTAATATAGAATTGATAGACATTCTTATATAAATATTTTAAAATATAGCATATTATCCAAATATTTAAGACCAAAATTTATATTTATAAACACAAGTTTTGTACTACCTTTTTAAAAATAAAATTCTAGTTAGGGACTTTAATAATACAAGTATATTTCCAGCTAAAATGGTAAGAAAGAAGAAAATGAATATTAATAAATACAATCAAACAATGTGGAAACTTTTTAATTATACCATTAAAATTTTGTATAGATGAGGATATGATGAACATTGTCTAATGAATGAGTTATATTTATAACCAAAAAAAACTACCTATCTATATTAAAAGCCTTCTATCATTCAATCCCATATCTCTTTTATTGTTTCAAAGTCAGCAAATTGAATATGAATAGAGGGCAAAGCGGTGTTGTGGAACCAAGTGATAATCTAATGATTTTTGTTGTCCTAATTGTCAAGGCGTTCTCAATATTTTTGTTCTGTCTCATCCTTCTCACGAACTAGTTTACAGTGCACAAAAGGAGGATTAACCCAACTTTCTGTTCAGCCCAATGCAGCTTTTTGTTCAGCACAAATGGTGTCGTAGTAAAGAGCATAATCAACGCAAAAGGAGGATAGAAAGAGTTAAAGAAGATAGGTGCAAGATCGAAGAAGCTAAGCGGGAAGGATGAATTAAAAGAATGAGGAGCATCAGCTTGGCTTAGAAAAGCCGAGAGGTTTGTTTTAATGAGAACGTCGACGTTTTAGGGAACAGCACAGGAACAGCAGTTTCGGAACAGGTGATCAGATGCCGCAAAGAAAGATGCCAACTTTGCAAATATATATATACAAAAAAAATTATGCTAAGAAAGGAAATATAAGATTCCTACAACTGTCCTTATAATCTTGCCTATAATAAAAATAAATATCCCTATAACATGTACAAATCACTAAGATTCAGGATAGTAAATTTAGGTGGTCAAACCTTAAATCACGTTAACAGTGTCAAAGTTAATAATGATAGAGAGTATTATGGCTTATTCAAAGAATATTACATGTCATTTAGCATCAAGCTCGAGGGAATACTATCAAAGACACTATAATTAAAGAATGTAGTCAAGAGAAAAGGGTCTTGTGCATGCTCTCTTCTACCAAACTCCTTAAGCCATTTTGGGGAGAAGTTGTAAAGATAGCCATAAATATTATCAACTACTCTCCCTTAGGACCTTTGGATGGAGATTCATTGAAGTATGGATGGGAAAGAATGTCTCATCTTTACCGTTTTAAGGTATTCAACTGCCATGCATTTATCTACATCCCTAAGGACGAACGCTCTAAACTTGATTCGAATGCAAAATTGTATATCTTGGCTCGTTGAAAGATGAATTTATCTATCGACTATAAGATCATATGAAGAAGAAGATTATGAGAAGTCGAGAAGTAGTATTTTTCGAAGATAGATCATACCATCGAAGATTCCAAATACCTAGAGAACCTAAGCATAGGGTCAGTACTACTCTAATCGTAATTCATCTCTTGTGGTATGTGATAATCTAGGAAATAAATCAGCAAGACCAATTATGATGAAGCTGGTGATGTGCTGATCACAATAAGTCTTCAATAGAGAAGTCTTCATCAACTGAGAAAAATGGAAATAAAGAAATCTTCATCAACTAAGAAAAATGGCACAAAGCTTGTCTAGTCTATTAAATCAGAACTTGTGGGATAACCCTAGTTGCAGAGATCAACTGAAAAAGACAATCATATACTAGATATCATCCAAATTAGTATTTCATACTCATCACTGAGAGGGAGTCTCAAAGTTATAGCGAGACTAAGGTTGATGTTCACAAAGAAAAATTACTGAAAATCATGCAAAAAGAAATGTAATCTTGTATGAAAACCATACTTGTTTTTTGAAAATAAAAAATATAATTTCATTTAACCAAAATTAAAATGATAATAAATTAATAATATTAAAAAGAAAAATAAAGTAGATTAAATAGTATTGGTTTAAAATAAAATAAGTATTTAGTTTTTTAAAACCAAGTTATTTTTTCATTTAAACAAAACCTTTAATCAAATCAAACTATTGAAAAATAAAATTAATTTTTTGTTTAAATAAAAAACAGCTTAGTTTTTAAAATAAATAATCAAATATTTAGTTTAGCTTTTGGTTTCAGTTTAAACCAACACTATTTGATCTACTTTATTTTTCTTTTTAGTGCAATTAATTTATTTTTTATTTAATTTATCATTTAATTTAATTTTGTTAATAGTGATTGTTAAAATAATAAAATCTTTTAAATAATTCACTCAATTGTTATTATTTGATTAATTTCTATTAAATTTAAATTTACTTTGACAAAAATAGAGAAATTTGTACATTAATTTTTAATGTTGATATTTAGCAAATCATTACTTGAAAGAAAATTTAAGCTTAAATTACTTGATTACTAATTTGAAAATCTATATATTTAAGTCATATTATATAATTTTAAATAATTTTTGGGTAAATATAAAGTATTTTTAATAAATTTAATTAAAAGTTTTCATTGTAGGTTGCTTTAGTAGTTTTTTTTTTTACATAAAAGAGTATTATTAGTATAAAATTCATGCTAATTTATCTAGTCATTAGCAATATCAAAGTGTTTGTACTTTATTTGAAATTCCTACTTAATTGGTATTTTTGTTTTGATATATATTATTTAAAAATATAAAATAAATTAAAATTCTTACTCTTTATCTTATCCATAAAATAAAATACTATTCTATTAGGAAATTGAAGAAATGTTAATATATATCATCTATTTCTTTTTAAAACTTTTAAAATTTTAAATTACAAAATAAATCCATACACCCAAATCAAACCAATCCAAATAAAATTAGTTTATCTATTATTCACCCCTACTTCCTGGGATCCTCCACACTTTTTCACCGCACTAAATAATTATATATTTCAATATTTATTTGTCTAGAATCATTTTACTTTAAAAAAATACAATGTTTTAACTGTATCGAGCACCTACATAATTGCATATGACCTTAAAAACCTCGTTTTTGAATGGCAACCATACTAGCCACATTCTAAATATATATAGGGTAAGACTGTGTGTCTTAATTTGTGTTCTGATGTATTAGCACAGCATAAATTAGTGGTCTCATACGTCATACTGAGCTAAAAGATTGGACAACTGTTTAGAAATATGACTGTGTATCCAAACAATGCCTACGTTTGTCATTCTGACAGGAAGTTCCAGGGGAAGGTGAACAAACAAGGAACTCTTTTAACATGTTTCCTAAGTAAGTCACCTACCTTGTGACGTCAACACAAAAATGTTTAGCTATATAAGCCCGACAAAAGTCCTGATTTTTCTCATACTCGACAGAACAAATCAAGAACATCAATAGCTCGGAAGAATACAAGACCATGGCCTCGTACAAGAGTTTCATCTTTGCTATCTTCATAGCTTTGTCTTTCTCAGACATGAATGTTTGCCTCGGGGCTCGAAAGCTTCTACAATTTCCAACTATCCCAAGTTTGCCAATGCCCACATTACCACCTATGCCAAGTCTCCCACAACCCACAATCCCAACACTGCCAACCACACAGCCTTCTCTGCCTAAGCCAACTCTGCCACCACTTCCTAGCTTCCCCACCATCCCAACTATTCCTACTATCCCATCTATCCCAAAGGTTACCTTGCCTCCACTCCCAGGCATGCCCTCAATCCCCACCATCCCTACTATTCCTTTGGTCTCTCCACCACCAGGAAACTAGATAAGACCAATTCATACTATTATTACTTTGAACCATTGTCCGCCAGTTAGAATAGTATCTGCATTTCGTGTGTTTCTAGTCTATTGTCATCCGTTGTACCATGTTTAGTTCTTACGAATGTATACTCTAGCTGTACTTGTTTGCTCCAGTGATTGATAATGTATTACAATCTCCAGTTTATATTAATTCATCATAATTATTTCTACTTCAATACAGTCCTCTCTCTTTTTTGTTTTCCTTTTGACATCTATGAATGTTTTTTTTTTCTCCCACTTTCCATGTCCGAAGGTTTAACCATTTAAAAAAAAAGATTTAAGCATTTAAATTTAATGATTAATAAAACTATATATATTAATACCGCCAACGCAAACATCAGCAAAAGGATCCAGAGAGTATTTACACCTATAAGAAACATTAAAAAAAAAAAAGTTAGATGTGTCAACGGATAGGAGTACTAGACACACTTTATTCATTAAATTATCTCAAATTTGTCGAACGCAGCTGGTTTCTAGGACATTAGAGTAAAACATTACGTTTACATTTAAGCATTCAAAGTCAAAAGTCAAAACTTCAATACAAGGGGTAAAGAGAATTTTTATGGGTAAAATATAAGTATTTGTGAAGTGCACGATAGAAACATTTTGCAACTCATAGTTACTCTATCATATTTTTCAAAAACTACAAGTCTGTCTAAAACTGATCTATACGCAGATTTTGGTTATAGGCTGTCCAAATCATATAAGCATAAATTCATATATGACGTTGTTTAAAAGAAATCATTATATATCATTAGGTGTAAAATCGAAGGCAAAATTTGATCGTAACGATCACAAAATGATTAATTTGAAACTCTAGGAAGAGTGACCTAAAAAGGGCCCACGTTTAACTGCAAAAGAAAAGGGATTTGCCGGATGAATAATTAATGCATGGTGACCTAGCAGTATGATACATTAAGTTAATGTAGATACCACAACACTATACTAGGGCGCTAACTCCCGCATATCGTGCAGGAAGTACGATATAAATGATAGCTAAGCTAAATTGTGGTATTTAATTTCATAAAATTATAAAGGTAAAGATAATATATTCGATGTATGATATAACTCAAATCAGACAAACTAATAGTTATTAATTTAATTAAATAATTTGAGATAAAAAATTGAAATATGTAAATATGTATACTAGTTTTAGAAAATAGTTAGCTTAACGTGAATACCATATAACAAAAACTCTCTCAAACTTAAAGTAGACAAAATGTCAGCGGTAAATTGTTTACTACTTGGTCACCAATTATTAACGCATGAAAAAAGTTTGATTAGCAAAACCAAAAGCCATTAGATCTAACACGGGTGCCATAAACTTAAGACTCAAGCCACGTAGAAGCAGACTGAGCCAAAAAGTTGGATGAGAAGGTGAGCAAACTTGTAAGACTGAGCTTAAGTCATCCTTAACCAAACTTTGGAGTTGGCGCAAACAGCACCAACCAAATGACTGGTTTCATTTATAGAACTAGATCAGCATTAGAGTCCGGGATTGATCCAAAAGTTAGTAGGAGGAAAATATTTAAAGTATTCTTATATTACTAAATTTTTTTAAATAAGGATAAAATATTTAAAGTACTTTTATATTACTGAATTAAATTAATTGGAGCAAATTTTTATTTTTTTATGGAATCAAAACTTAAAATTTTTTAGAGGCAGTGGGGGTAAATGCCTCTACTTATCCCCAATATGCATCCGGCCCTGATTAGAGTATGCTAATTCCTAATTAACCATACTGTAATAAGCCTGAAGTAAACATTATCAACTCCAAAATGGCGTCCATGAAATGTTTGACCTTCGCTTTCTGCTTGTCGAGTATAGAAGTTGGCATACCGGCTCGTCAGCAGTTGTCATCACTACAAGAAAATAAGATAATCCGCGACGTTTAAAAAACGTCACAAAATGTCAAAAAACGTCGCAGAATACAATTTGCGACGTTTTAAAAAACGTCACAAAAAACGTCGCCCAATGTGGTGTAGGTAAAAGGTTTCTGCGACGTTTCCCGTAAAACGTCACGAAAAATACGGACATTCTGCGACGTTTGAAAAAACGTCACTAAAAGAATGACTTTCCACGAATGTGATGCTTATGAATAAGATAACATAATGATAAATTTAGTGGGTATACTAAAGTTTATTGATAATAAAATATTTAAGAAGCAACAAAAGGTTAATTAGTTAATTTTATATAAAAAAATATGATTATGATTAATTAGTATGCTTTCTTAGATATGTTTAGTATATCCAAAGATAACAAGCATGTTAATTAAAGTATACATAATTATCAATTATGTGAACATAATACTGAACATCAATTCTATTTCTTTAGTATATTATTGTTTTATCTAAAGGAAAACCATAATATAAGCACATTATTAATATGATTGTTATTTGAATATGTTTATATGTTTAAATTATGACCTAAAGTTTAGTGTATGAGAATTTATTATATTTTGCATCATTTAGTTATGTTGTTATTTACTAGTAAGTATGTCTATTATGAATCTAAATGGGCTTAACTTTGCTAAATATATGAAAATTTTAATACAACCTAAGAATCCTCAACCTTGACTTAGAACCCTAAACTAATAAGCCCACTACTCATATTAATACTAGCAGTGTTAAGAAAAAAGTTTTTCCATTAACTTTAGGAAAGATTAAATAGACTAAACTTAATATTTATATGAATAACTATATCTAGCAACATTAAGGCTACAATTCCCAAAACTAAAAGTTGTTGGCCCCCGAATTTTGTTCATTGAAGTTAAGCATGATTTAAATAAATCTTGAGGTCTTGATAGATTAATTATTTTATTTTATGGAGTTAATTAGCATGTTAATGTGAGTAAGATTATATGACATAGGTTAATTGAATTATAGTGTTAAGGTGGTAAGATTGCATGAGGGGCAAAATTGGCAAGTCACTTAAGCATTTAAGTTACAAGGCATATAAGGAAGGGTATAAAGGTCTTTGTATACTCATTAATGGCAAAATTGAAAATAAAAGGTGGTCTTGCTTTTTAAGAAGTGGGAAAAACGTGGAGTGAAAAGGAGAAGAGAATAAACAAAAATTTGGAGAGAAAGCAAGGAGAGGGCTCGGTCTTGAGAGAAAGGAAGGAGGAAGCTAGGGTTTCTTCATTTCTTGGTTTTCAAGAGTGGTTTTGAAATTCATTCAAGAAGGAAAAAGGAAGAGGAGGATCAAGGTAAGGGCATTTTGGATTTGTTGGATTTTTGAAAGGGTTCTGGTTCATATAGCTTAAGAAATGTACAAGTTTAAGAATTCCAATTGGGTTCTCCAATTTGAATTCCTATTTGAATGGGGGATTTTGTCTTTGATAAAGGAAATCAAGAGAGGCAAGATGAGCAAGAGTAAAGGCATTTTGAGCAAGGTTTTTAAGCAAAGAAATCAAGGTGGGTTTCATGTTTATAATTGGATAATGAGCCATTACGTTTTCTTTTTAGTCAATAGAATAAAATGATCTCTCAATTGCTTTATAATTGTGGCATTTGTTGCTTTTAAATGGTTTGCGAAATTGCTATATGTTTTGGTGTATGAAATTTTGATGATGAATTGTGAATTGCTACATGAAAGGGTTTTTTTCAAAAAATTGCATGTTTCTGAAAAACAAGTTTTTAAAATGTTGCCATTTGGGCAATTTGTTTTCAAGTCATGAATTACATGATATATGGTTTTGGATTGGTCCGTTCTGTATGTCAAGTGCACTTGTCTAAAGGCTTCTCCCGCCTGCCCGCTAGTGGCATGAAGCTCCTTCACTGACTCCCCAAGTTTATACACAAACCATTACGTGGGATTGCGATAGTACGTTCTGTTCATGACTACATAGGACCTTTATAGGAAATGTGTTAGTACATTCTGTTATGGACTACCCAAACTATTTATGATCTGCTTATATGTTTATGATTGTGACAAGTTTGATGAATGCATGATTCATGATGTTTATGAATTTCTTGATAAGTTGTGAATTTGAGAAATATAAGTTACATGGATTTTACAATGTGAAATTTTACAATCGAAATAAATATTTCAATCGTTTTTACTTGTTATCGATTTTAAGCTTGTTACCCGTGAGCTTTCGAGCTCATCCTTATTTTCATCCTATCTCCAAGTGATGAGCAAGAAACAGAGTGAGAGTCAAAGCATTAGTTCAGATTTGCATGTTTTGTTTTGTTTTTTTAGAATAATTGATGTAAAACATGGCTTCAGATGTATTTCGAGAATTATTGGGTTTTGCATGCTTTGTATATTGGATTTTGATATTGATGATGTAATGTG
>JANZLC010000201.1:30818269-30835396 GCA_026413385.1 Erythroxylum gracilipes | reverse complement strand
TCATAAATTGTTCTTAATTTCATCAAATTTCCTTAAATTCCTAACTTTTCTCACTAATTTCTTTCTCAATTAAATTCCTTTTAATATTTCTCATTTCATCAAAAGTTCGGGGTCCAACAAATCAGTAAGGAAATTAGTAATATACTTTCTTTTATTTTTTAATAAGTAAACCTTAGTAAATTGAGAACAATCATCCACAAAAGTAATATAATATCTCATTCTTCCTTTACTCACGCAATTTTAAAATCTCCCAAATCTGTGCACACCAAGTCCAACAATTGTGACTCTCTCTTGGTTACAGACTTTAAATATTTCTTACAGTGTTTAGCCTCAATACAATTTTGACATTTTTTTATTTCATTAGTGATCTTAGGCAACAAGTTTAAGCTTTGCATCCTTGTCATTGACCTCACATTCACAAGCTCAAGTCTAGAGTGTCATAGGTCTAGAGAGTCAATAATATAAGAAGAAGAAGTAAATGCATTCATTTCACAAATAAGTCCGCATTACAAAACCCTTTGCCAATAAAGTTCTCATTCTTAGTAAGAACTTGCTTATCATAATCAAAGATAAGTTTAACACCAAAATTGTTGAGCAACGCACCAGAAATCAAGTTTCTACATTAGGAATAAATAAAACATTTTCTAACATCAACATTTTTTCAGAAGTGAGTTTAAGAGTGACCTTCCCAACACCTTGGAAAAGAACTCTGCTGGAGTTGTCTATGTTACGAAATCACCATCAGCATCATCATTCAACTCTTTGAACAGGTCCTTGCTGGTGCAAATGTGGCGTGTGGCTCCTTTGTCAATGATCCACTCGACCAAGTTTCCAGCAATGGTATGCATATCATAGGTTCAGCTGGCAGAGTTCCCCTTTAGTAGTATCTTTAAGAACAACCTCCCTCTTTAAAGTATAAATACCTTTACTTAAATATCATGAACTACCCATGCGAAATTATCAGTTCCGGTTAAGGTGCTTTAACCTTGTTCCATAAATGTGTAGATGAGATTTAATGAAACATGATATGAATATTATAACTGGAACAAATGATCTGTTTCCTAAACTACCCCACCATAAGAGATTGCAAAAATTAGATAAGCAACGCACCTCTTAATACGGAGTTCCTTATGATTGTCATAATGGAAGGACATCTTGTGAAAAAATCATACCAATAGAGTTGGATAGAAAAACATGTGAGTCTTCCAATAATGAGAAACATGTCTAATTAGAGGGAGATGATATTGTTTTTTACTTGGCTCTTTACACACTTAACTTTATTCTAAAAATGCAGTCATTTTAAAAATATTTGTCGATTTTTTTAGAAAGAGAGAGACGAAGGACTAATGAACGATATTTTATTTAAAGTAAAAAGATTAAAATAATACTTTCATAATAGTGTAATTAATCCAAAATAAAAGTAGATTATGAAGACTACCTTTTATAATTAATATAAGCTATGAAATAGGAAGAGAGAAAAGAAAAAAAAACATTACAAACAAAACTAAAAATAAAAAATGTCAACTTAGCTAAACAGAATTTATTCTAATATAAAATTGATACATTCAATTAATATATTAAAATAAATATAACATATATAAGTAATCAAACATATTTTCAAGTTATACATCATTAAATCAATTGTAATAATTTATCAGAATTGCAAGAATGTGCTCTTGAGTCTTGATGAAGGACCTTTTGGCCCTTAGTATAAACAGAGGTATTTACGTGCCCAGGCTTTCCTCAAAAATCAAATCAATTTCCAGACCTATAAAATATAAACTTCTTTTTGCCCCCGTGTCATTTGCTCTGCTTTCCTTGTCCCCTCCCCCCTCGTCTGACTCCATCGACGATCAACTCCAAACTCCAATCTCCGCTGGCTAATTCCAGCTGTTCCATCATCAAGGTAAGAGCTCTGAAGTCTCCCCTCCTTGCTTCTCGCTCTTTCTCCCTCGCGAATGCCTATTTTACAGGCAAAATTTTCATTTTTATAAAGAGAAGAATTTGGAAAAGAAGAGAAACGAACATGGAAAATGCCAATTGGAAAACATGATGTGATGCGTGGTAGAGATTATGAGGCATAGGCAAGAAATCTGCTTTTGGTAGGGTAATTTGATGGATACAAATATGCGATGTAATTAGAGGATTCTATTCATCTGAATATAACTAGAGATTTCAGATGGATTTATTGGAACAATTAGACAATTAGGGTTTAGTATGGAATGGTATTTACGGAGACTCCTCCTTCCAAGTCTCTTCTTCTCACCACCCAATTAATTTAAATCATCTTTGAAGAAGGAATATTGCTCAATTCTCTCACACGAAACTCCACCATTCTCTAATGTCTCTCCTCCTTCTCCAATGAGCCTCAGGGCCCACGCACGGTTGTTTAGGTCAGTTCAGACGCGGTTGCACTGTGGGTATCCAAGGTATTGCTTGGGCCTTTGGTGGTATGATCGTTGCTCTTGTCTACTGCACTGCTGGTATCTCTGCTACGTGTTCAAAATCCTTCCTTTTTTAATTTCTGATGTTTCACGTGGGTCTTGTTTTCGCTTCGTAAGTTCCTTTTTTTTTGTTTTTTGATGTACGTTTTATCGTCTCTTCTTCCTTTCAAAGATGTCCACAGTCCGCAGCCACTCCCCAGATCCGCACTCTTTGTTTCTTAGCTCCTTTTTTTCCTCTTATGTGGCTTGTAGATTTTCATTGGCGTAATTTCGTTTTCCTTGATGAACCATATGTTTTTCAGTCTTCTCCTCCTGTAACTCCATGTGGATTTTGGATTCTAAATTGTGAAAGCTCCATTTGTTCGTTGACTGTTGTATTAGTATAGTTTCTTTCATCTTAAGTAAGAAGTGTCTGAAAACCCATGTTTGTATTACGTCCATATGTTTTGATTTTACCTGTTGATCCCTTCTTCCTAAAACGTGGTGCTTTCTGTAGCTTTCTTTCGAGTCTTAGTTGGTTCTTGGATATATTACCAACTTTTCTCTTCCGGTTGTGTGATTCTTTTGTGTGTTGACTTGTATTTGATGATTTATTTGATAAGAAAAAAGAAATATTTCTGTAGACCAAAAAAAATTCTTAATTTTTGTTACCATAAAGACCTTTTACTTGCATTAATTACCTTGTGAATGTCAAATCTCAGTGCTTTCACTAATCTACAATCTTCAGCCTTAGTTTGGATGTTGTAGTTAAGAGAGACGTATGAAAATTTGATCTTAGATATACTTCTTATATGAACTTGTTATTGCTTTGTTCTTTCTTTACTCTTAATATAGCCCCTTATTGCCTTATTCGGAGCAATTTGTTCCGTACAAGCTTAAAGTAATTATGCTGAAGGGGCTTACTTAGACCAGGACTTAAATTTCTTCATGTTTTTATGAATATGGTTGTCCTCTATTTAATTAGAAGGAACTATTTAATTAGAATTCCTTCTAATTATTAATATTAGTATTAGTATTATAATAATAATTATAAATATTTATTTATAACTATTATTTGTATTTCTATCAGTATTATTATTTATTTATTCTTTTTGCATATTGACTATTACTTATTTCATATTTTATTTACTAACTATTTATTTTTTATTATCGTTATTACTATTATTATATTTATTTTCTTTTTTCTTTTTTTCTTGCTTCTTGTTCTGTGAGTTATTTGGAAATAACCTTTTTACTAGTTGCAGGTAAGGCTGCTTACTACTGGACCTTCCTAAACTCGACTTGTCAGCGGGATTTATACTGGGTGTGTTGTTGTTTGTTGTATGGAATTTACAATTCCTGCTTGGAGCTACTACTCCATGTTCTAGCCTGTGTTTGACAGATAGCTTAGTGTCAACTTATATGGTTGGGTCTTAATTTTTACTATGATGATAGTGTAGAGACGTAATTGAAGGATGGGTAGCTACGAGTCTGGTGGTGCTTCACCTGATGGCCATCAGGAAGGTGAGTTAGTTGCTTTATGCTATCTTACGCTTGTAGTCTTTCTGTTTTACTGTGTTCATGGAATTGAAACCCACTGTTGCTTTAAAAAGAGCAGAATAAAGTTGCGGAGGCCTTCTAGGGTTAGAATGCTTTGAATTCAGGGAACTTATTTCAGAGAAGTCTGGTGTTATTGTTTTAAACTGCCATTGTTAATACTATTAGCTGTTTATTATACTGCATAGGAATTTGCTTCAATGATAAATAACAATATGATTGATGAACTGCTATTACAGCTTCTATATAGCCATGACTGATTCTAGATAACATTATTCCCAATGCTCAGAACCATCCAGTTAATGGTGAATTTATTTTTGTAAAAACCCCATTTTTCCTTAGCATGCAAGTCGTGAGTTTGAGTCAATATTACTTTTTCCATATGTCTAGTTTTGGTTTGTATGCTCTAAATTTGTCTGTTTCCATGGGATATTGTTCTACTTTAGTTTCATTCTGAAAGTTGTCTTTTTTGGTGTACTTGTAATCCGATTCTTGTCGAAAATGATGCTATAATGATTTGTCTTACATTTTGTTGTGACTTATGACATCTTACATGCTATTTTAACAGATGATGAGGAGGAATATGAGGAAATTGGTGGAGGTAACCGGTTTTTGGGTTTTATGTTCGGGAATGTTGATAACTCTGGTGACCTTGATGCTGATTACCTTGATGAGGTGATTTTCTGTTTCTATTGGATGTTATGTCTAATCCATGCCTTCTTTCCATACATATTATAACAATAATATTTAGTTTTTCATTTTTAAGTCTCAGAATATTCACAGAGATGTAAACTGTTCTTCATATTGATTCTTGATAAAATTCAGCATGTCGACATGGCTTTCTGACTAAGTTATGAAGATGACAAACTGTTTCCGTTGTACTAAACCACACTAAGTGTTATTGGTTTAAGTCTCAGAAAATTAGAAGATTAATATTTTTTGCTATTTTGTAGAAAGCTTGAGTCCTTGCTGAATAGTATTCACCCGTGGTAATCAGTTCAATGTGTGAACATTGGTCTTTTCTGGCATTGGGAAATAGATGTCTTGTGCATTGACTTGAGTTAAATTAATGGTTTAGGGGAACATTGACTGAATGTAGATTAGTAATTAATTGCTTAGGAACTTAGAGCTACATTCGAAAATGTTTTCAATTGATATTATGGTTTGAGTTATTAAGATGCAGTGCAACTCAAACTGTAGGCTTTGCAGAACTCATCTAGTCTTTTTGTATTTGATTCAAGTCTAAGTGATATTCAGTTGTTTTAGAGTATCTTATATTGACTAAAAATGAAAATGTTAAAGGGTTTATAAGTGGTAAGGGCCAACTATCCAAATTGACTAGATAACTCTTAACAGGTTGGCTTGATTTACTTTGCATATTAGCCTTTGGACAGTCTCTGGGCATCATTTTCTTTTCTTTTGTTACAGTACTTTTTTAAATTTCTGTTTCTCACCTTCAGGATGCAAAGGAACATCTTTCTGCACTGGCTGACAAGTTGGGTCCGTCATTGACAGACATAGATGTAAGTCTTTGTTATGCATCATATGGATAGTTTTTATACATCAGGAGATTGTTATGCATCATATGGATAGTTTTTATACATCAGGAGATTTTTCCCTAAGTTCCATTTGGTCATACATTTTTTATGATATGAGGTTATGTATGAAATTTATGTTTTCTGTCTCCATCTTGGTGTGACACTAATCTTATTATTCCATTCCCAGTTGTCAGTGAAATCACCAAATACTTCAGCTGATGCTGCAGAACAAGGTGATTTTGTCTGCCAGGATAAAACTATCTCATGCGGTTTTTGATGTTTTGTTAGTATCTTTGTTTCGTCTATTAGTCTTTCTCTTTTAAAATTTTTCTGTATCTAGTAATTTGACATTCTGTAGCGAATCATTAGAGAGAAACTTTTAAATTCAATTTGCATTTGCCTGTTGATTTGTTGTATATCATAGCGCACTGGAGCTTGGTTGCGGGGCAGAAATATACTTTTTGTTTTTAATACAAGAACTGACTTTTAATTATTCAATACAATACTACTATTTGGTGAATAGATTGAACAGTTTAACCTTTTTGCATGCATTGGTAATTGAACTGAAGTGACAGACTAATCATATAAGTTCTTTCAAAAGTTATAATAAATCAACAAGTAGGTTATAGATTGAAGATATAACTTAAACTTAAGGAATGTGCTCATTGCATTCAATCACGTAGCCTTCCATAAGTGGAGTAATGGCTAAAAGTGACTACTAGTTGGGGTTGTTTCTTTTATATTGGTAACAAGCTAGGAGAAATTCCCATATAGCGAGTTTCTATTGAAGTACAAAAGTTGTTTATACTAAGATGTTCCAAATTGGATGCCTTCTAAACGATGGGAGGGCTATCATTTTGTGCACCAAGCAGAGCTAACTAACTCTAGACTGTTCTCATGGTTTTAATATTATTCAGTTAGAGGATTTTTTGAATTTGTGACTGAGAAAATTGCCTAGAATTCATATTTACCGACACGGGCTTCTCTCTTTATATCTCAACTTATGCTGCAATCTTTTCACTATACACAGTTAAGTGGGCATTTCTTCATGGCCACAAGCAATAGAAGATAGCAATTAGTCGTCTACAAGGGTCATTTTTTTCCACCAGCTTGCATGTCTCTGCATCATTGAGCTACTTTATGTAGAATGTTTTTACCTCAATCACCTTTGGTTTTTCGGTTTTCTATTTGCTTAATTAGACTGTCTAAAGAACTAATAAATTGGTAGAATGTTTTTACCTCAATCACCTTTGGTTTTTCGGTTTTCTTTTTGCTTAATTAGACTGTCTTAAGAAGTAATTAATCGATGGGGAGGGCCTGATCATAGATATTGCTATTTGATTCTCTTTCTTTCTCTCTGGGTTAACTGTGCACAGTGGTTTGTGTTTAGTTGGTTTCTGCAGGGGATCAAAAGCATGAAAAGGACCAGTTAAACATGTGTACATGTGCTTAGGTGTATGATTATTTTGGTGGAATACGCATGACATATTTGCTTACTCATCTACTTCGATCTATCTTGCCATTTTTCTGATTGTGTATTTAATGCTGATATATCTTGCTAGATTATGATGAGAAGGCAGAAAATGCAGTTGATTTTTTAGATTTTGATGAGCCCTATGAGGGTCCTGAGGTTCAAGATGCTACCGAGGAGGATTACTTATTACCTAAAAAGGAATACTTCTCTTCTGAAGTTTCTGTGACAACATTAGAGCCCAGAGGCTCTGTGTTTGATGATGACAATTATGATGAGGAGGAAGAAGAGGAAAAGGAACATCTTCATCTAGATGAGAAACTTGGAGTTGAATCTACTTTATCAGGTTCACTACTTAATAATGCTATCTTTTTCAAATTGCCAAATTTCTTCAGTTGCTTTTTTTTCCTTCTGAATTAGTCCCACTTGAGAAAATTAATGTCTTTCAGCATTTATCCATTGGTTTAGCCACTTCATATTGTTGGCGGTTTAGATGAATTATTAACAGAATCCCACTCTATAAAAAAAATCTCAAAGAAGTTGTAAATGATATCAAATCATTTTTGGCTCCTGGACCTTTATTCATTCGACATACTTTAGCATTGCCTTTTAAAGATGAGCTGGGTGTTACTATGGTTTCAGGAGAGAAGTCTCCAGAAGATGGCAAAGCACTAGTGTCCTTGGAGTATGAAAGTTCAGACTTGGACTTGGAAGAGTTTGATGAGGTAGTTTCAAATTCAACTCCCTTCCCTTACTCCTCCAAAATTTCTGTTCCTTTATGCAACTAGGGGTAGAAATGAGTCGGGTCGCTTGTGTTCAGGTCTGACTTGGAAAGTTTTTTACTGTTCAAGTGCAGCTTGAGCTTGGCTCTATTAAGAAAAAAGTGACTTAAACTTGACTCAAAATTGGCTTTGGTTTGGTTCTAAAGTTTATAAACAAGCGAGTTCAATTTCAGTCAGGTTTCAGGTAAAAGTCCATACCTAGAAAACTGTCTTTAAACATAAAATAGAAGGATTCCCAATAATTTAAAAACTAAATTTAATTTACAATAGTTGTGTAACAATTTGACATCAAAATTAAAATCCTAGCTTCAAAGACAAAAGCTAATCTAGAAATAAACGTTCAATGACTTACAAAGGATCAACAAAGGGAAAGGTGAAAAAAAAAGAAAGAAAAGAAAGAGGGACAATGAATAATTTAAATTATGAAGGAGTGACATGGAATTGCATAGGCTGCTGAGGTCTGTATCTTGTGTTGGAGTTTAAATCATAGTTGAAGAAAGGAGGAAGAAGAGATGTTGGTCAAGAGAGGAGAATTAGAGGGAGAAAAATAATATCCCTTAGCCATTATAAAGAGAAATAACAGAAGAAGAAATCCAATGTGTTGAAAAGAGAAACTATACTGGAGAGGAAAAGACAGGAGAACCCTAATTATAATCAGGAAAAACTGGAGGAAAATTCTCACAAGCCCCTTTTTCTTAAAAGACTTCAAAATCAGAATGTTAAATAAGAGTTGAAAGTTTTTAAGGGCTAACTTAAGATTAGAAACTATCTAAATAACACAGAATTTTGTTTCTTTTTTTATTAATTGGATGTATTTAAGCAAAGTCATGTATACACAATTCCAAACAACTTTTATAAAGCAAGGTAAACAAATTGTGAAGCAGTCTATGTGCTTTAAATGCACAGTTTACTATGTTCAAACTCGGGTTGTTTATTAACAAGCCTAAAATTAATGTTTGAATTGATTAATTACATTAATAAACATGTTTCGAGCAAGCCAAACTCCGAGTGCTAACTGAATGCCTTGGTTCATTGAAAACCTTTTAAGCAACTTCAATATGTTGTCTGCTTGAAATGGAGTTCGATAGCTGGGTAAATGTTTTGGATGTGATAAGAACATTTCACTTTCTTACTACCAAGCTTGAAGAAGTCATTGCAACTCTCTGAATCACCTTCAGTGTTGGCATTTAATACTTGCTTGCATTTTAGACATCACATGCATTGATAATTGTGATTGATATTGTAATGTATCAAAGCACTGAGATTACTAAATTTGTCTAGTTCCTGATAGTTTCATAGTGTGGATACTGAATATTCAAGCAAGTTGGCAAGTAGTTGTGCTTATTATGCTTTAAATGGCAAATAGCTGGAAAGAGATGCTGTATTACAACTACATGCATCATTTCATCTTTTTCTTCCTACTCTCTTATCTTTTGCCTCTTTAGTCGCTATTGTTAGCATTATAGCCTACTTCTCAGCTTATATTGTTAGCTGCTGATTATTAATTATGTTCATCATGAACAAATGGGGAACTACTAGACTGGTTTGATCCCAAGATTTCAACAAGCTCACCCTTGTTTGGTGCGTCAGATTCAATTTCAAGTCCTATCACACAAATGAAAAAGAATCATTTATGAAGTTAATAGAACATTCCATTTAAGTTCCCGCACTCTTAATCTTAAAACTCTGATTCATGCTCTCGCATATAGCAAATGCAAACTGATGCAAGATTTTCAACAATCGTGCATAGAGTTGAGCGAAAGGATATATTGTCACGTACAATCAATCATTTGTGCGAATAAGAAAGAAAAATTTCAAGACTTTTATAACTCAAAGCCCTGTCTTATAATTACTCGATTAAGAAAGGATTACCTAAATACAGGATTCCATTTCTAATTTCTAGATGTTAGATCTGCATAGCAAGCTCTTATGTTGTTCTTTGCCTGTTGGCTGCATCTGAGATAGAGAGCCGGAAAGCTACAAGCAACAAAGTGAATATTTGTTATCATCTTGACAACTAACTTTTATTTCTTTTGAATGCCCGCATTATAAGTCCTATGTGGCTTTGATTCGGATGCATGCTGTGATTTGTCCATTAAGTGGATGGTGAAATATGGCATTCAATAGTCTGCACCAAGTTTTGGAATGTGTTTCATGCATTCTTTGTGTGACAACAGTCTTCAGAGTTTGACAATATTAGTGTATTTTTTGTTTTATCTCATAACTTGCAGGGTGAAGCTGATGCAGAGAGGAGTGGACCTCATGAATGTAAAAGTTCCCTGCCACTGCCCATTTTGTGTGTAGAAGATGGGCTGGTCATTTTACGGTTTTCTGAAATTTTTGGCATCCACGAGCCTTTAAAGAGAACAGAAAAAAGAGATCATAGATATTCCATTTACAAAGGTATGGCTTTCTTGAGTGCTCGTCTTCCAAACTAAATCTTTCTGATTGTCATTTTGTGTTTACTGCTGTAGTAATGCTGCAATTACCATGATACTTGACTTTCCACTTGGGAAATGATGTGTGTGTGTGCATGCTAGTGCATTTGTGTCTATTACTTTGTCCTGTATTTCTCCCTCCCTTCCTCAATCCTCAAATTCCTGCCAATAGATAAATGATTCAGGTGTTATTTCACTGTTTAATAATTTTCTTTATTTATATCCCTCTTCTGATTTTATATCCCTTTTCTTTTCTAACTTCACTCCCAGATAAATATAAATCTATGGATTTCTCTGAAGCAGTTGAAGAGGATGAAGCAGCATTCTTAAGGGCATCTGGTCAAAATTTTTCGTCCATGTCACAAGCAATTGAACATGACATCTCAGTTTTTATTGACGATGGCACAGAATTTGCTCACTTTGCTCCAGCACAAGGACCTGTCCAAATCCGTGTTCAAAATGAGCAACAAGAAAAGGATGCCTGTCTTAGTTCAGAACCATTGAGTAAAGATGTCGTGGCAAATATTTCTGCAGAGTGGCAGTCACCGTTCTGTTCAAGATTTGACCTGCTTGATCAACAAGATTGGGAGGAAAGCATCATCTGGGGGAATTCTCCTAATGTTGGTGATAATCCTATAGAGAGTTATGATAGCCAAGGGCCTGCTTTGGGAGCTTCGTTTATGAGGGAAACAGAACAAGAGACTGGACAACAGGATTTTAAGTCAGAGATTTCCATAGAGCAGGATGAGAAGGATCATAGTTTTTGCTTGAATAGTTCCTCTGTCCTCTTGGAATCATTTGGTTCTAGAGATTCTTTGGAACATGAAAGGTTTCCTTTCTCCGAAAGCAGTTGCCATCCTCAACTTTTGAGGTTAGAAAATCAGTGTGAAGTTGATAAATGCAGTAGTCTTGATGTGAGAAGAGAGAATAGTGGTATTGAGCTTCACCAAAATGATGTGATTAGGCGTTTCAACCAACTGACCTTGCAGAACAGAGATTTGTTGGAAGGATCTTGGTTAAATGACATATTATGGGAATCACAGAAGCCTAATATCAAGCCTAAGCTTATTCTCAATCTTCAAGATGAGCAGATGCTTTTTGAAATTCTGGATAGCAAGGATAGTCAGCACCTTCGGCTCCATGCAGGGGCAATGATCATAACTAGACCATTAAAAGCCAGGGCTTCTCCTGAGCAACTAGGTGGTGGATATACATCTAGTTGGCAATTTAATATTGCTAATGACAAGTTCTATATCAACAGAAAACTTTCTCAGCAGTTGCAGTCTAATTCCAATAAACGCACTGCTTATGGCATCAAAATTCATCATGCAGCACCTGCAATTAAGCTCCAGACAATGAAATTGAAGTTGAGCAAGTAAGACTGGTGATTATTTTAATACATACATTGTTTGTCTCTTAATCTTTATCTCCATTTAATACAACTGTCTAGATGACCATTGTTTCCTATCTGACCTGCTCCTCTTTTGAACTTAATTTTCTGTCATACAAGAATGATTCTCTAAATTCGAGGCAAGCAAGAGGGTATTTGGACATTGGACAACCTTGAAGCCATAAATTTGACTTGAGAAATTTTGGGTTCTGACAAATTGCTTATTACATCATCATCGTTAGGAGGCTTCATTAAAGGTTCCACCCAGTCCAGCCAAAGAATCTTATATGTCCACTCATGAAAACTTGATTGATTGTAGGGTGTATTGGATAAGAAATTGTCTGATTCGGCTCCAATATTGATCTTTGATCTCAAATGTTTATTTCTTTCAAAGAGACCAAAGACATGCAAAGAGTAACAACTTCTGCAGAAATATAAATCCTTTTGGTGCTGCTGTTACTTGTGGGATCCTCGTATTTATCTTTTAACAGTTTTCAGAATGTTATGATCTTATTTTATCCTCCTTTATGACTTTGTAATGAATATTGGCAGTGGGGTTTACATCATTTGTTGTGTTTTCATGTGATTCAAAATGCAGATGGTGCAGAATTTGCACATTTACATTCTTCTCTGCTTTTTTCGATATTGTCTTTTGACTATAATATTCTAATTTTCAGTAAAGATTTGGCTAATTTTCACCGACCAAAAGCTTTATGGTATCCACACGATAATGAGGTGGCCGTCAAAGAACGAGGAAAGCTGCCTACCCAAGGACCTATGAAGATCATATTGAAGAGCTTGGGAGGTAAAGGAAGTAAGCTGCATGTGGATGCTGAAGAAACTGTAGCTTCTGTTAAAGCAAAGGCCTCAAAAAAGCTAGGTTGCATTCTCTTTCTTCCTATTAATTTATTTTTTTTAGGGCTTCCTTGCAGCATTAGATGTGCGACTCTACAAATGAGGTACATGAGCTTACCTGAAATGTTGTGTTGTAGATTTTAAGCCATCAGAAAAAGTGAAGCTATATTATATGGGGAGAGAGCTTGAAGACCATAAATCACTTGCCACCCAAAATGTTGAACCAAACTCCTTGCTTCATCTTGTTCGCACGAAAATTCATGTGTTGCCCAGAGCCCAAAGGATTCCTGGTGAGAACAAGTCTTTACGGCCTCCCGGGGCATTTAAGAAGAAATCAGATCTCTCTGTAAAAGATGGTCACATCTTTCTGATGGAGTAAGTTATATATTTTCATGATACTTCCAAACAGCCCACACTTGCATCATTTCTTTGATTTGCTTTTGAAAATGTTCTATAATTCATCTTCTCAATTGTAGATTTTTATTTTCTTTTGCAAAATGGGGATTAATCTAATCATAATTGCATCAGAAGATTTGAATGGGAAACAAATTATTAATACGGACATATACTATTCCAAACAAAACTAAGGCAGTGGTTAACTGGGTATTAAATGTGACAAAGTTGGAATCTGGTGATGGGTGCATAGCATGCCTGTTTCTGTTAAGAAGAAGACTGATGTGTTCCCTTTCTCTATCCTTCTTTGATTTTTATGCTTTAGGCCTTTTTTGATCTTCCGTTTTGGCTTTTCCAATAAATAGTTGATTTATATTGTATTTTATTTTTATTATAATCCTAAATCAGCATCTTATCATATATTCCAAGCCTTGAAACCAAAGTGAAAAAAACTGAACTAGTTTATGCGTATTCAGTTGTTATGAAAGGAGATCAAGGTGTTTCTTTTTTCGCTTGTATGTTGTAATTATTACTACCTGAAGTTTGGTCTGTTATTCAAATCTTTTGGTTCCAGTGCCACGAAACAAATTGTGTTATTGAAAACGAGATCTTATAGTGGTTGTCTTGGTCTTTTTATATAGGTATTGTGAGGAAAGACCTTTATTATTGAGCAATGCTGGCATGGGTGCGAATCTGTGTACATACTATCAAAAATCAAGTCCAGTTGACCAGAATGGCATCATGCTACGCAACAGCAACCAAGACGGGGGCAAATTTGTGGTCCTAGAGCCTACTGATAAGTCTCCTTTCCTTGGAGATATCAAAGCTGGTTGCACGCAATCATCTCTTGAAACAAACATGTACAAGGCACCAGTATTTCCTCACAAGGTGCAATCTACAGATTATTTACTGGTTCGATCAGCCAAGGGAAAGCTGTCTATAAGGCGCATCGACAGAATTGCTGTTGTTGGACAGCAGGTTTCTTTGTTGATTTTTCTTTGAGTTCTTACTATATTAGTTATTCCTTTCTTGTGGTTTCATTATTATGCACAGATATTGCTTAGTTGTTATGGTTGCACAGGGATTTAAGTTTTAAGTCGAGGCTTTTTTTTTTGGTATCCAATTAGAGGTTTTCCTTTCATATTAGATGGGGGAAATAGCGCGGAAATATATCAATTAAAAATGAAATAAATTGTACCATAAGCATAGATCAACCAATTCTTTAATTCAGGATGATATCATCGTCCTTACAGAATATCACTGCCTCTAGTATACACAATCCTACCATGGAAATCATTATCACAAAATGAGTTGTAAAACATCTGTACACTTCTAACCTGCCACCAATTTCTCTTGGTGATCATGTAGTTGAGTTAAATTTCTACTTGTGGAATCATTACTCCTTTATTTTATCAGACATTGTGACATGGAGGAATTACAATATTTTCTTCTGAAGTGGTGGATAAAGTAAGCAAAAAAGAAAATGAAACAGTTTGTCATTCTTTGTACGTAATTCATTTTATTCTCTTAATGCAGACTAGGTTGTGTTTGCAGGAGTTCCTTCTGGTCTAATTTCGTTCATAGTATGAAGTGGAAAAATAAATCATACTGTAGTGAATTTATAATGTTGTGCAAGACCAGCTATCAGTGTTGCAAAAAGTCATTTAATGATCAAGATCTGTTTGCAAATTGCTGAGACTGACATTTTTTTCTTACTGCTTTTCATTCATAGTACTTGTGTATAATGTTAAATGGTAATTTAAGCTTTTTGAGTTATACATGGAGTGTTTATTTGAAGATTGGGGATAAATACACTTTTACTGTCTCCAAGTTCCCTATTTTGGGTAGATTTTTGGCACTTGTTGATTACTCTCCAATTTACAAATTTAACTGTCTTGATATATCTTTGCAGGAGCCCCTTATGGAGGTATTCTCTCCTGGATCTAAAAATCTTCAGACATATATGTTGAATAGGTTATTGGTGTATGTGTACCGTGCATTCAGAGCTGCAGAAAAGCGTGGCTTGATTCCTTGGATCCGTGCAGATGAGTTGTCAGTTCAGTTTCCACATGTCTCAGAAACAATTTTACGGAAGAAGCTAAAAGAGTGTGCTTCTTTGCGGGTATGCTTATTATAGTTCCCTCCGTTAGTTATGGAGCGTTTGCTTGAACAATTACTGCTGATTTGGAACAAGTTAAATTCAATTGCACCCCGTTCCTTTCATAATCTTTGCTTCTGTGGGTATATAGTTGTTGATCGTTTCACTTGTATATTTTGTATGCTTTCTTTCAGTATTTCTACAATGGTAGTGCCTACTGAACTAGTTGTTTTATATGGTTTTGTAACATACAGAGGGATGCAAATGGACACATTCTTTGGTCCAAGAAACCTGATTTCATCATTCCATCTGAAGAGGAATTAAAAAAAATGGTGTTACCAGAGAACGTGAGTTTTCCATTAATTTGTAATTTTTCCTGCTTATTTTTCCTTTTTTTTCCATGTTATCTTTTTGTCCTTGTGATTTGAGATCTATTTGCTTTATGTTGCAATCACTTGTTTCCTTTTAGTCGATTTTTTGGTATATTTGCCATCCTCTGTTTCAACCTTTTTTTTTTTTGTTTTGGTTTATCAGAAGCGATATACAACGCTAGACATGTGCTTCTCTGGAGATTGGATATGCTAAGTTTTTGGTTTTTGTTTTATGGAAAGGAACACTTAGCAGAAATCAACTTATATTGAGGATCCCTGGATATTTAACAGAACGTCAATTTTACAGTTAATCTGAAACTGAATACTTTTTATATTCTTCTTTTGTCTACTTTCATTGTAGACCTCTAAGTTCATAATACGGAAAAAGAATGAGCAATTCTCTTATTGTAGTTCTTATCAGTGGAAGTTGCAAATCATGTCATCTCTCTCAGTTGTTCCCTTTTTTCTTTTTTTTCATCTTTTCCTGTTTCATTTTAAGTCTATGAAATGCAAGGTACACCAGATGTTTTACTTAGTAATTCAGGCATCACTTTTATATTTCCATTTTCCTTTATAAACTTTCTTTGAAGGTTATGGTTTTGCAAAAGATAAATATTTCTGATCTGGAGTGTGGTAAGTCTGTTTATCTGTTTTCTATCAAATGGTATTGCAATGGTCAAATGGAAAAATATCGTTAAATTGGTTCCTTGAACTACCTATTTAGATCATTTTAGATTATTGAATGGTCTTACAGAAGTAAGATTCATGTAACTTGCCAAAGATCTACATTTAAACCCGCTTTCTTACAGATTTTAGGAAATATATTGTATGTTAAGAGGTAGAAATTTATATTTATTTACTTACCAACAAAAGATAATGGATAAGTCTTAGATTACATGCTTCACATATTCTTAGAATTATTTTTATGACTGGGCTTGATGAATTTATTAGTTTTCTCTGTTCAAGGGTTTGTCTCATAGACGTGCCTTATTATTTGGATTGTTATCGAGACGTTAAAAGGATTTTAATGAATGTGAACGTGTGTGATAATTGCAAGTAATGGAACACCCACTAGCATAGAATGGTTTTTTATTTTGGGGGAAAAATACTAGGATTAAATCTTGTATAAGAACAACTAATTATTAGTTTTGAAGAACATATATATAGTCTATCATTTTGGCGTCATTTTCTAGGGCTGATATTCACATGCATGCCATTCTATACTAGTCTTTTATAGTTTAACCTTCTCTTTTTAGGTTTGTGCCTGTGAAAGTATGCAAGCCGGTCTGTATCATCTGAAACATTTGGGGATTACAAGGCTAACGCTTCCTACTAATGTTTCAACTGCAATGAGTCAGCTGCCTGATGAAGCAATTGCTTTAGCTGCTGCATCACACATTGAGAGGGAGCTGCAGATAACTCCATGGAGCCTGAGTAGCAATTTTGTTGCTTGTACAAGCCAGGTAAATGAAGCAGAGAACTATGATTTTTCTTAGCTACATATATGTTGGATGATTGGCATTGTATCAAGTTTTCAATTTCTTTTTAAGGTTAATGCGATTAATTATTGTCATTCGGGTATGACTAAGATTCTAGTTCGAAATTGTTGAAGAAAAAAATTCAGTACTGTTGTGAATTCTTTGTTATTTTCTGGTTTACTATCATGGAGGATGAAAGGGTAGCTTTTTTGTTTGTTGGGTTGTGTAGAAAATCCCATAATAATAGATAGAATCTCATAATAATAGATAGTCCCTTAATTAAGGGATTATCCTTATAGAGTATCCTTAGCTGTAATATCTAGCTATATTAGG
>JANZLC010000201.1:30806496-30818169 GCA_026413385.1 Erythroxylum gracilipes | reverse complement strand
CCCTAGCTCTATATAAGAATAGCAGTATCTGTACACCTTTTTTATCATCATTTGAATAAATATCAGAAGCTTTTACAGGTTGGCTAGGATTGGTTAGAAAGCAAAAGGGTAACAACTATTGTTACTAACTATGCTGTAATTTGAAAGAAAAGGGACAAATTGGAATATAAGGGTGAATTCGTAGTCAAATTTTCAGTCCATATGCCATTGTTTACTATGATATTCAATTCTGTGGGTTAGGTATTTAGATTTGTTTTGTGTATGAACTGAAGTAGTATTTGAACATGGCTCTGATTTTATTTGTCCCAATGAGAGGATGTCATATTTCCTTCTAATGATAGGTATGGTCTTACCAATTTATATGTTTGGGATGGTTTCTTAACAAAATTTATAGCTAAAAAGTAAACTTGTTTAAAAACAGTCCAGTAAAATTGCCTGTTAAAAGACCATCGCTTAATTTGTTTTATAAGCTATCTCATATGTGTCGTTGAGGTATTGTTTGTATGGGGTGTCACCTAAAGAGCAATCTAAGGTGAACTAAGAGATCATAAAATACAATAGCAAAAGGGCTTGTACTAGGTAGATAGGTACTGAGTAGAAGGAAGAATTCTTTTGTGGATAGGTAGGTGAGGGGTGCAACACAAGGATTTCCTATTCATTCCTTGGTGGTAATGCTAATCTCATTTTCTCAAATTTGTCAGAAGAAAAAAAAAGGGTACAGGATTTATCTTTAGAAATAAATAGCAACTTATTTATATAGTTATGTTATGAACTCTTTTTCCTCAAGAAAGTAATACAGTCAGTCTTATGTTGTTCAATCATAGCTGAAATTCTGATTGCTTTATTCTGCTTCCTCTGTGGTTTTTATGAATTTGCTAATCCATGAATTGATTGGCTTTGACTTCTCTAACTTTTAATTTGGCCATTTCAGGATAGAGAAAATATTGAGCGCCTTGAAATTACTGGTGTAGGCGATCCATCAGGTCGAGGCCTTGGATTCAGCTATGTACGTGCTGCTCCCAAAGCACCTGTGTCTAATGCAATGGTAAAGAAAAAAGCAGCAGCAGGTCGAGGAGGTTCCACTGTTACTGGGACAGATGCTGACCTCCGGAGATTAAGCATGGAGGCTGCACGAGAGGTATGCTACTTTTGTGAAAAGGAGGGCCATTATTTTGATACTATCTAAACCCCACTTGATTTGTTTTTAAGTCTGGAATTGTGAGCTTGATCCAGAATCTACTTATAACTGTTAGGTACATTTTTAAAGTAATATGTGTAGAAACGATGATTGGGGATTTTCGGATTGGTTTATTCAGATTCAAACTCTACTACTGATACCCTATATGGAATGTGTACAAGATATTCCTATGTAGAGAATATATCCTAAGTGGATCCTCTAGATTAAAAGAATAATTACATTGGAAGAACAGGAAAGCTATTTATAATTTAATATGGATCTCTTACTGATGTCTTGATTATATGTGGACATAATGACAAAAGCTAAGCATTCCATGAAGTTTTCCTGAAACTTTCCTCAAAATGAAAAATTATTAAGGCTTGTGGGGAAAAAATCTGTATAGAAAAATGAAACTGTGAATAAATTCTTCCTATACTTTGCTTTTCATAGTTTCTACTATATTCAAGAAGTAATTTTAAGGATAAATCCCAAAGATTCTATGCCAATTAATGCTTTCTGAAAAAATTCCCCATGTCTGAATTTTGCTGCAGAAGTCCTTGTAGTTTGATAATTTGCAAAATGTGAATATAATATCATAGTTTAAAGTAAATTTATATTACTGGTTAATGCTGTTCATCAGAACAGGTAAAAATGGAAGTTTAATTACTAGATCATAATACATCCAGCAGACAGTGGAAGATGAGAGTTGAGTTTTGATAATTTGTATAACATCTTGTCCAAACTAACAATTTAAACTGTTTGATGGTGAATCTATAGATATTTCGGGCCAAGTGAGACTTCATCCTTTAAATATGAATTTTATAGTCATGAATCTTTCCACATTGACTGTTTGGTTTGATTTTAAGTCTGACATGGGCATTCTAGAAATTTGTCCCCTCATTCAAGCAGTCTTTTTTCCTGTGACACATTTCCGGCTCTTCAAACTTGAAATCTTGCAGCTATAAAGTTCAGAAAGATAATAACTAAGAAGAATCCAACTCATTTGTCAACTTTTCCCCTCATTTTCAGGTCCTTCTAAAGTTTAATGTCCCTGAAGAACAAATTGCGAAACAAACACGGTGGCATCGTATTGCTATGATACGCAAGCTTTCAAGTGAACAAGCTGCATCAGGTGTGAAGGTTGATCCAACAACTATTAGCAAGTATGCACGTGGGCAGCGAATGTCCTTTCTTCAGTTACAGCAGCAGACAAGAGAAAAATGTCAAGAAATTTGGGATCGGCAAGTTCAGTCTCTTTCAGCAGTGGATGGTGATGAAATGGAGAGCGACTCTGAACCAAACAGTGATCTCGATTCCTTTGCTGGAGACCTAGAGAACCTGCTTGATGCAGAGGAATGTGAGGGAGATGGAGGTGATGATGAGTCCAGGCATGACAAGCAAGACGGCGTAAAGGGACTAAAAATGAGAAGGCGCCCATCACAAACGCAGGCAGAAGAAGACATTGAAGATGAAGCAGCAGAGGCGGCTGAGTTATGCAGGCTTCTTATGGACGGTATGGGTATATGATGTGTAGTTACTACTACCGATCAGTTCAAATGAATTAATGTTTCAGAATGTGATTCTTGGGTATAATTTGATCGTGTTGAATTAACACCTTGATATTTGACTTGTCACTGTGACTTGATATGGGCTTCATTCTATCTTTTTGTTTCACTGTTAAATGTTAACTTGTTAAGGAAGTGATCCGACTGTGCATGAAAATATTTGGAAACCTTCAAGATCCTTTGTATGTTGATGGAAGTTGTGCAGGTCAGGACCTTGTTCAACATTCAAATGATGTATTTCCATTTAACATGGATTTATTTTCTTTTGCTCTCTAAATGCCAATGCCTAGTATATGTTCCATTATATTCTGGACCTAATGGATTATGCCTGGTGGTGTCATGATGAAAGAATACATTTTTATGTTATTGTAAAGAAATTGTTAGAATGCGTACTGTTTTATTGATTGCATGTATGGCTTATCAAGACTGTTGTTCTGCAGATGATGAAACTGGACAGAAGAAGAAGAAAAAGGCAAAATCTGTGGCCATTAAAGCAGGATTGCTAACTGGATCAAAATCAAAGTTTGTTGGGCAGGCTGAACAGATTAAGAAAACAAACAAAGCCCAGACTAATGGATCATTTATCTTGAACGAGAACAATATTAGAGACTCCAAGGGGGTAAACTTTTGTGCCCTTCTATTGTTTTATTTTCGTCTTGTTGAGCCTGTTTTTATTTACAGTCGTTCTATTGTGTCATTTCCTGGTTGTTAGATCATCTGTGCTTTTATGGAGGCTGATTAATCAAATACTAATCACTTGGACGCCTGTCACTGTCAGGTGGAAGCTTTGCTTGGGAAAAAAATGTCAGAGAAACTGAAAGCAATTAAAAAGGATATCATGCCCCAAATCAAAGCGAAAGTGAAAATAGTAGGGGATGGACTTAAGGCAAGTGAACTCATACATATGTTTCCTTTCTTCATTGTGTGCCTCAGTTGTGTGGCAGCCGTTTATGGAGAAATCTAACTTGTTTACTGGAAATACTTCTAGAATCATGTGTTTGAAGATGTTGACAATAGTTTAAATAAGTGTTTAGTTGTTTTTCATTTCTAGAAATGATACCAGACTGCTAACAATGCAAATGGGATATCATGCAAGAGCACAATAATGCAAAATAAGAGAACTGCAAAAGCAATTATCTTGGTGAAACTAGGGATGGCAACCCTGGTCTAGCCCTGTCCAGACCCTAAAAAATTTGGATGGATCCAAAATGATGTCGTTTTGGTTTAATCTCTTAAAGATGTCAATTTGGTCTCGAGTTTCTTAAACTTGCATATCAAAATGACTTTGTTTTGGAGACGGGGTTTGGGCAGATCAATCCAAGCCTGAACCATTGACTTCAGGCTGGGCCGGGTTGGAATTGCTAAGCCTAGATTGAAGTGTCTCTTCTTCAACTTACCTTGTCATAAATGAAAAAAGTATAGCAGAAATTTCAATTCTGAAAAAAATATTCCACAGATCATAGAAACTGTTCAAAAAGCACTATGGTGTATAACTATGGTGTATACACCACTATCGTAGAGAAATATAGTATTTCTTCCTACCAGAGTAGAATTGCTCCTCTCTCCCTAACCAGAGTAGATTTGCTCCTCAAAAGGTTGGATCCTTCTGTCACTCTTCTTCTCACAAGTTTCTGCCTACCTCTCCCTTCTTCTTTCCCCCCCTTTATAACACCCTAGGTAACAGATTCTGTTACAACCTAATGATTGGTTGTCAGTGCTATTAGCTAACTAACTACCCAAATACATAATAGCGTACTCCTCTACCGATTACTCTTCTGCCCTCTGCTTATTCTTCCTATCATCTAATGATCCTAACAACCTCTTTTAGCTTTTCTAAAATCTTTGCTTACAGGGTATTTGCTGGTATAGAGATACGAGTATGGTGCTCATATTGAGGCGAGGATATGTTTGATAACATAAGCCTAGATCAAGTGATGTTTGGTTGTTTTTTATAGTTTTTATCTACCAATTTTTGTGGGTAGCTTCTTCAAATCTGATTGTTGCTGCACCATGTTGGAAAAGAAAAAAAAGTTTTGTGGTATCATTTTCGTTTCTCCAAATTCATATCTTCTCGTATAGCTAGCCACAAGTCAATTATCCTCTCTTTTGATTTTTTTGTTGATGCAACTCTGATTCTGTTTTCTTTAATAATCCATTGGTTATCTATGTTACGCAGTAGATTCAGTTAATTCAATATTTTGTATATTAGTTAACATATTTCTATGTTGGTTAGTCATTTGGATAATGACCCAGCTACTGCTAACTTGGTAACGTGTTAGTGGTTTATTTGTGCATTTTTGACTCAAGTGCGTGGTTAAATTTCAAATATTATGCCTCATGTTTTCAAGTTGCAAAAGTTAGTATTTCCATGAAATTTCCTCTTTTGAACCCAACATCCTTATTTATTTCTCTGTCAAATATTCAGACCTTTAAGGAGAAGAAATCATCAAGGGAGAGTTTTGTCTGTGGAGCATGTGGCCAGGTAAGCACCCTGTTAACTTGGTAGCCCAGGCTTCTGATATTTCAGGAGATTGTGTTAGTTATGATTGCTAATCTTTCAATTGGTCAGCTTGGGCACATGAGGACCAATAAGAACTGTCCTAAGTATGGGGAAGAGCCAGTGAAACTGTGGACTTGGAAAAAACTTCTGGAAAATCAGCTGTAGATCCTTCTACTAGGACCCAGCTTAAATTGCAGAAGAAAAAGACCAAAAGTTTAACAAAATCTGAGGCTTCTGAGGATGAAAAATCTACTCTGAAGACAAAAGCTGTACCAATGAAGTTCAAATGTGGCTCAATGGAGAAGTTTTCTGATAAGCCTGTTGATGTTGTCACACAAAATTCTGATTTACCTATTTCTTCTGATGTCCAACAAAGTGGTGCAGACACCCAAAGTGGAAGCAAGTCTGTGGCTAAAATTAATAAAATAAAGTTTTCCAACAAGCCAAAACATGAAGATGCAACAGTTGAACTGAACAAGCCCTCTATAGTGATACGGCCTCCATCAGATGTGGAAAGAGGTCAAGTCGAATATCATAAACCCTCCATTGTTATAAAGCCACCGGTAAACACAGATAGAGACCATGTTGAGTCTCATAAACCCTCTATTGTTATACGCCCACCTGCAGAAAAAGAAAGAGAGCAAGCTCACAAGAAGATAGTTATCAAAAGGTCCAAAGAGATTGTTGATCTAGACCAGGTAAGTCAGGATGGGACTCCTGGTTTTGAGTACCGGAAAACTAAAAAGATAGTTGAATTATCGGGTTATGGCAATTATGATAAGCAAAAGAATGCACACTTTACTGGAGAGTCAGCTAAGCAAACTAGGGATGAGAGAAGTTTTTGGGAAGAGGAGGAGAAGAGGAGAACAGTGGAGAGATCGAGAGAAAGTAGAGTGAGGAGAAATCGCCAGGAAGAAATTAGAGTAGCTGAAGAACAAGGAATAGCTGAACTTAGAAGATATGAAGAAGTCATTAGAAGGGAGAGGGAGGAAGAACAACAAAAGGCCAAAAAGAAGAAGAAAAAGAAACCCGAAATTAGTGATGATTTCTCCGAAGATTACAGGGCAAGAAGAAATGATGGAAGGATGGCCAAAAGAGATCGGGCTGCAAAGAGACGGCCTGTTACTGAATTTGGGATGTACAGTTCTGCTTATGCCCCTGTAACCAAGCGGCGAAGAGGTGGAGAGGTATTTTACCTTACTGGTTATTTTATTTGTCCTTGTGTGCTTTAACCTTTGCCTCCCTTGTAGCCGCTGTATATTCTGATATCCCATTATTGACATGATGCTTGACTTCTAAGGATTCCTGAGCGGTGCATATCAAATGCAACCTAGGTTGTCTTCCTTCTAGATGTTGCAGAAATCCAGGGGTTTTTACCAATTTGTTTTTTCTGTTCCATTTTAATTTTATTTTTTCTTTTTCCAATCAAAACACTTTTACTGCATTTGACACTAATTTTATTTGGCAAGTCATTTTTCAGTTGTTTTGAGAATTTCTCCTTAACAACCCTCCTACTAGCATCTCTAGTCCTGCTGTGTTACCCCTGTAGACCGAGTCAAGGAAGTTTTTTTTTATTAAAAAAAATCTTTCTAGTTTTCGGAAGCTATAGTCTTATCATAATTGATTGATTACTTCTGCCTTAAGAGTCAGAGCTAGGCTTTCGCTTTGAATTCCACAGATAACGCCGAGCTTCATATCATTCCCTTGTCCTTGTGTACCGTGTAAAAGTAATTGTGGGCAAGGAAAGACGGTAAGTTATGTCCTTAAGTAAGCGAATAGAAGGGAGTATAATCATTTTTCTAATCCGGATACCTTTGAAGTAGGAGTCTCTCAAAGGAAACAGTAAGAAAGATTAATCTTTCAAATTAGTCGTCAAAGTATGTGGGGCTTGAATATCACTTCTTGTGTCTTTGAAGCTCATTTTATGTTAATGCACCTTGGTACCTATCTGAATTGAAATATTTAACTATACTTTTTGATATTACTAGATCCGTAAAATTCTATCTTCCTTCCAGGTCGGCTTGGCAAACGTCTTGGAGCGAATTGTGGATACTCTTAGGGATAGACTGGATCTCTCTTATCTTTTCTTAAAACCGGTTTCCAAGAAGGAGGCTCCTGATTATTTGGACATCATAAAACGTCCCATGGATCTCTCCACAATCAGGGACAAGGTGAGGCATATGGAATATAAGAATCGACATGATTTCAGACATGACGTTTGGCAGATCACTTATAACGCCCATTTGTATAACGATGGCCAAAACCCTGGTATTCCGCCCCTCGCGGATCAACTTTTGGAGCTCTGTGACTACATGATAGAGGAGAATACACACAGCTTAGACGAAGCTGAAGCTGGTATAGATCTTTAGGAGTTTAGGAAAGCACTGTAAAAAGCAATTTTTTTTATATAGAGGTGGCCTCCGTCAAGCTCAAGCGATTAGATTTTGTTAATTACCTTTTTATCTTTATCCGGTGGTGTTCTGATTTGTCATGGGATTTTCCGACACCAAGAGTTACGCATGGCCCCACCATCCTCTGCCTTTTGTAAGATAGCAAGCTGTATCTGCATGTGTATATATATGTGTACATTATCATAATTTTTGGCACTTTGTATTTAATGTCAATCTTTAACCTTCTGAGGTGCAAATGTGAAGCATACCATCTAAGATCTGACAAGAAGCTTGTTAGCTAATTGTGCAGCTGCATTACTGTTTACTGTAACTGCTATTATTGTTATCACCCCTGTATGGATATAGATAAAGATACATTAATCACTTGAATGAAGGTGAAAATTCCAAGCTAAACTATTGTGTCTTATTTTATTCTTTTCCAAGCTTCCATGTATGTAGCAGGGCTTCTAGGTGGTTATCGTTAACCACCATCTTTAAACCAATCCCCAGATTTAATTGGAAACACTAATTTTCAATCAACCGATGACCCACACTTATGGAATCTGTTCTGCTTTTATTGATCTTGTCTAACCCGAATTGGGTGTTAAAATTTCCTAGTATTCAATTGCGTTTGTTAATTCAATCATGTGAGCGGTAATGATTAATTGTTTATCATATGACTCTCATTAATATTATTAGTTAGATTCAAGATTAGAATGTGACTAAGAATGTACCTATTGCAACAATAAACACAATACGAAGGATATGAATTGTCAAACACACATGAAAGAAAAGGGTTATAAGTGATAAGATTATAGGGTTTTGATTACAAGCTTTTAGAAAACCAAAAAAAAAAAAAGTTACTTCAAAATATTAAAGAAAATTCTCAAATTTTTTTGATTCATCAATAATAATGATAACCTATTAATTATAATAACAAGAAACCCTCTTATATGCATCAGACCGGAAATCTAGAGTTCTAAAAGAAATAACAAGATCCTATCGAATTAAAATGTGTATCCATTGTCTATCCTAAAGATACACCAACGCCTATTTTGTTATTAGTGCTCATTTCAAACACGGGTTTAATGTAGATTACCAGTTGAACTCTGACATCAGTTTGTTTCGTTTTTTTTAGTATGCAAAGCCAATGCAAATTTAGCGCTTATTACGTTCTATTTCTCAACCTCTTAAAAGTCAGTTTAAATCAATGCATGTCATTTATATCAAGTAGTAGTTACATTTTGTAACACTATCGTGATACTTCTCCTTCACTCAAATCATCATTTCAGGTATTAATTCAATATTTTGAAAAAGCAGTGCTTCATTTCTTTCACATTAAGTTGATAAGGGCTTCTTTTGTCTTCCTTTCGTATCAAGGGTCCTTTAATTACTACAAGAATCGGTAAAATAAATTACCGACAGAAATCAAAGACGGACAAAATCGTCAGTAAAAGGACCGTAGTTAAATGTGCCGACAGTTTTATTCCGTCGGTAATTTACCAACGGCCAAAAATATATTACCAACGGTATAAATTACATCGGTAAATATTAACGTCGAGCAAATGGTAACGGCATTCCGTCGGTAAAATTTAGCAACGGACTAAATGCCGTCGGTAAAATTTAGCAACGGACCGAAGGGAATGAATAGGAACGACATATAACTTACCGACGGAAATAGTATTTTCGTCGGTAAAAAGATTAAAATTTCGACGGTATTTTATATTCCGTTGGTATTAGGAGGTAAGAAATTTTTTTAATAAATTCATGTTTCATGATGTTGTGATAAATGCATAATGTTAAGAGTTACCAATTATGTGTGCATAATAAATTAATTTGTATATATAAATAAATAAATATATATATAATTTGATTAATCAAAAAATCAATTGATAATATAACGAAATTTTTTTTAATTGATAATAAAAACAGTACAGTGTACAAAACTTATGTTTGTAATTGAAAGCAAATGACAAGGACAAGCTAATGTCGTGGTAATCGTGGGTGCTCTGAACTGTCAAGGCTCTCCTTCAACTGTTCCATCTCCTGTCTAAGCTTAACCATTTACTCCATCTGCTTTCTCATCTTAGCCATCTGCTCCATCTTCGCTCTCATCTTAGCCATTCGCTCCATCTGCTCTCTCATCTTAGCTGTCTGCTCTATCTGCTCTCTTATTTTAGCCATCTACTCCATCTGCTTTCTCATGTTTGCCACCTGCGCCATCTCCTCTCTTATCTTTGTCACCTGCTCCATCTCTTGTCTCATCTTAGCTATCTGCTCCATGTGCTCCATCTGTTCATTCACGTTAGCCTCGGTGATGTGAGCTATTTGCTCCTTCAATGTGTTCACTGTGGCCCGAAGCTCGGTTACTTCATTGCTGTGCATTGGCCTAGCAGATGCTGCTGTACTGGACAGGGAAGAACGTGAATAACATGTGTTCACATATGAACCTAGCCCGAATATCCTTCCACGATGGTCCCTACCACCCACAACATCAAGATACGTTTGAGTCTCATCTACAGGTTGTTCCTTTTGAGACTGTCACTAAATGGTTTGTTGTATTTGGTCATATTAGGAAGCAATGTTGACATGAGTAAGGGATTTTTGTTAAGAAATTATAAAAATGTGTTAATTTCATATACATTCAGCTCTCTACATCGGGTGTTGATGAATGTCATACCATTATGTTTCTTCATGTGGGTGTGCAAAAACAACTGGATAGGTGTAGGCTTGATCCCCAATGACGTTTCCTGCATGTATAACCTAAATTGTCAGATGTGAACTACAATTTAAAAAAATTTCAGCTGAATTTTCTCTATTTTTATAATATTTTCTCCCTGTTGAACAAAGCAAATAACTTAACACAGCCATATATGGCACAAGACATTTATAACATAATCATTATGTACAAAACAACATAGCAAAATATATACAAAATAAGTGTCAAGTTTAGATACTTATAAGTCTATATGCATGCTCGTAAGTGGGTAATTGATCCTTCCGTATGTATAGGAAGACTCTAGCCCCCCGGGTCTCCACACCTGTTGGCAGAGTTGCGCTCTGATATGGACATTGCTGCAGGTGATGTCCAATACTTGGTCCAGAGACTCCAAATTTCCTCCGAAATATAATGCGGTTGTGCACCAACCTTACGTATCGCATTAATCAAGTCGCGATAACGTGTACGAGTTTTCTTTTCCCATACTTTATACATACTGGCGTCGAAACAAGAATCTCAGTAAAATATTTTCTGAAATAAGAAGGCAACAAATTATATAATGTAATCATATTTATGTAATTTGTGTATATAAATCAATATAAAAGGAAAATAAATATTTTTTGTACCTCAAACTCCTGAAAGTAAAATTGCTTTATGGCCTTAGATATATTCTTCCACACATAACCCTCAGGTTCAATCCTTTGCTTAAATTTGGAAGTCATATTTCTGGAACTCGGTCCAGATGGAACCAACCTAATATAACAAATTATTTTATACTCTGAAAAAACTGATAAACCTAAGACTTAATAAAAAGCAAATAGTGGGTAATGTGATTTCACTTATTGTTCATTGACAATTGTTATAAACTTTCTTCCATCAGATCCCTCAGCTGCAGGCTGGCCAATGTCTCCTCTATTCGCTAAACTGGTATTGGATGATACATGAGTTGGGGATGAGGATGGTGTAGCATGAGGAGCAGTAGGTGATGCCTCATCTGTAACTGTCGGCCCTGGAAGTGGAGGAGGTGAGTTAGTGTGAGCAGCAGACTGTGACGAACCACCTCCACAGTAAGTTGCTCCGAACATGGCTCTAAACCTCGGCCACATAACCTCACGCTGTCGCTTTGGTCCCATTTGTTTACCTGAAATTCAATTTTTACACTTTTTACATGGACATCTGATCTTTGTGTTTGCACTTTTTACATGAAAATCTGATCTTTGACCCATCCATATATGCAGGTTACGAGGATGCATATTGAATAAACGCATCAACTCCCTTAACAAATTCAGGATTAATGAAACCATCACGAGTTAATCGTCTAT
>JANZLC010000201.1:30748627-30763588 GCA_026413385.1 Erythroxylum gracilipes | reverse complement strand
GAGTGAAAAGGGCTTATGCCCTATTTGATTATGAACTTTCGCATAATGTGTTTGTGATTCAAAAAAATAAATATACCAATTTCTGATCGATTGAGTGTTGTAATACACCACCCTCGCGGGGCACGTACTCGGATATCACCGTCGATGTCGGGTTCGGGTCACGCGGGAGTAGGGTGTTACAACTTTAGCTTCTCTAAGTCCAATTAATTGCTTGTTTTAGATGATTTGAATCACTTTATGAAAATTTTTATTTGTGTTATCTTTGTAATGCTTTTGATGTAGACATAATATATTGTTTTATTGTGCAGTATTTTGAAGTTGTTTGATTGATTAAATGAATTTTTTCATATTTAACGTTATAAATTTTTTTGCCCAATTAAGCTCAATCTAATTTGATTGGGCTTGGTTTGGCTTGAATAGGCCTTTACTAAGCCATATCAAACTCAGGCCATAAGCTCTGGGCTTGATCGACATTAAGTGACATAAAGCCCAACTAGACTCGAGCTTAGGTCGCTAACTCTGGGCCCAGTTAGGCCTTAAGCCTGCTTTAAACCAAACTTAAAGGGTCTAGGTTAAGCTCAAGGCATGGTCATTCAAGACTTAAGGAGCTTAAGCCCACTTGTTGTCGTTCCCATTCAACCATGTCAATAAATTATTACTAAACCATTATAAAATTGGTATATAGAAAAATAAAATATGTAAATATATAAAAATAAGCAAAATAAAATGTAGAAATAAAATATTTTATTGAAGTAAAAAGGAAATACCAAAAGAAGCAAAAATATAATCTACTGAAGAATACACAACTTAAAGTCATAAACTTAAGAAAAATATTATTATAGAATACACTCTAATTTAACACATAAATTTCAAATATCTTGATTCATAATTGATATGCAAAGTTCCATAAAGAAACTAAATCTATTTATTTGTAGTAATTATCTTTTGTCCATAGTATTCATTATAGTTGAGGATGAGCTACAGGACATAATACATCAATGTAATGATAATATTATTTCTTAGGCTTTTGACAATTTATAGGTTATTTAGTGAATAGGAAATTGTTATACCATTGGCACAAATACTAGTATATAATAAATCTCATAACCTTATACTATACATAGTTCAATAACAAATGAAACTATATCAAGAATAATTTCATATATGTTGTTTTCCTTTGATTTTATAAATTTTATGGTATCTTAATGATAATAACTTAACTTAGAGGAAAAAACATACAAACAAAAAGAGGCATAATGGTTCGAAGAAAATGTGTTTAACTATAATATCTTAACATATATAATAGTTAATCAACAAAAAATACAAATAATTTACATATATTGTTTTCACTTTAACTTTAAGTAAAACACTGACCATGATTATGTCTAAGTCCACTGTTTAATTTATCCACGAATAATATATAAGCAACCAATGCATCATTAATGATCTAAAATAATTCATTAGAAATGTATATACTTATCTAGGAAATATTAACTTGTGAACAAAAATTTCTTCTCTAACCTTTAGTCTATAATTATAGTGCTTACTTGCTTGCAATAACCAGGACTACACATATGAGAATGAGGCAACTAGAATAAGTTTGAAAGTTTCTTAACTCAAAGTTATAGCCTAGGATCTATATGTACATTTATACAGGAACTTGGATCAAATACAATGGGCTTTGACATATTATAATGTTATCCATGAGAAAATTTAAGAATAATCAAGATTAGCCATTGCATCATCCCACTAACTGTGTTGTATCATATGAATTTTCAAATAAACTAAACTTAATAATAAATTTTAGATGAACTCATTAATGTGAAGAACAAAGAAATCAACTTTACATCACAAGTAAAACCAAAGGAAATAAAACATGATAAGACACATAAAGTATTAAAAATTAGCCCCCAAATGTAAAAATCTAATCTTAATAATAAACCTCATATGATTAAAAAAAACACGATAAAAGGAACCCAGGAAGATTTGAACCTTAAATAATATAATCAATGACCAACAATCAAAGATATAGTTTAAATGAAACAAAAAGAGAAAACCTAAAGAAACTTAGAATCATCAAACAACAAGTGATTGATTATCAGTAACTCTATCAAATTCAAAATCTCTTATTCTTATTAATAATTATTGACAAACGACTGTAATCAACTTGTGCAAGAAAAAGAAGAAAAGAAAAAGAAACTAAGAACAAGGAAAATGAAATTTCTATTTCTTCAAAATTTTGTTAATAAGAGATAAATTCTTTAAAGATAAAGAAGAGATAAAAAAATATATAAACAACCAAGTTTTTTAAGGAGTCAAAAAGAAATATAGGTTAACATATGAAGAAAAAACAACGAAGAAGAAGAAGAAGAAGTATATTAATATTGTAACTCTCTAAATCAATTTGAAACATTTTTAAAGGATTAAAAAAATATCTAATTTTCATATTAACCAATCAATTGGAACTTTAGAGGTTCTTATATGTAACTAGATGGCTAAATGATTGGTTCTCAATTAATTTGATTGAATTGACGAGTTCAGTCTAATTTTGAATACATTAACTGATATTATGTACTAAAATTGTTAATCTTTAAAACTTTACATATAAATTTGTAGTGGATCAAACATAAAATATCGATTATACAAACTTATTTATGATCTTAGCCAAAATAGATAATAGAATATGAATCATCTCAATCATAATAGTTCAATCAAAGAAGGAATCTTTCATACAGAATAGTTCTAAATAAGAAATTTTATTTTGATCATTAAAAACTATGAGTTATAGTCATTGACTATCTTTTCTTAGAACCGGTCACTTCTCAATTCCCCTGTAATAAGAGAGATAAGATAATAAAATTTCTTTATTTGATGGGAATTTTACCCTAAGTTTTGTAGGCTTAGCAATGATGAAGAACAATACCTAAGTTTCTACACATTATAGTTCAAAGACTTATCTTCAAATAAGATATGGTGCAAACATTTATATGACATCCTTGATCACATGTTAAGTGCAAACATATCCAATATACTATCAAGTTTGTTATAAAATAGTGTTAGAGGACTCTTCAATGTTAGAACTTCAATGCTTGAATTAGTTTTTAATTAAAGGAATTTGAGAGAGTAGATGATTTGTTGTTTAAGTTTCTTCCTTCTTAACGTTTGGTTTTCTTTTGTCCCTCCTTAATTAAGAGTGTATGGTAGAGGAGACTACTAAACCACTCTTGCACATGTCCTAATCTCAAACCATAAGTATGGGGAATCAAATTGTAAAAATGAAATAAGGGGAAGAAATGTATTCCAAAGATAGAGTAAATGTTGTCAGGGAATAGATTGACCTATTAGAGATAGTTTAAAGTATGTTCTATCATAAGAAACTCCTAGATTGGTATAACTAGTTTAAAGTATGGATCTATCATAAGAAACTCCTAGATTGGTATAACTTGAATATCAAGCTTGAGAGGAATTTGAATAAACCTTCAAAGGGAATGAATGACTGGAAGAATTTATTCTTATTCTTGACTTTTGATGATGAGAATGAATGGAAGTTTAAACAAGTCCTGAGGGATGTCAATTTAAGCTTAATGAAAGATGGAGGTTAGATACTTTCTTATCCTCTTAAGCAAAGACCTTGTTGCATTCTTAGAATCTGTTTATTCCTAAGGAAATGTTAATGGAGGAAGATTTGTTGTTAGAGTTTGATATTATTGATCAACGGGACTATAAGTTGCTTTTCCATATGCTTTACTCTTAGTTGGATCAACTATGTTAATTTATGTAGGGATAGATGTTCATAAACCCATGCTTCGTAAAATCAATATTACGAAGGTGATTGATTTTCTTCTTTTATCTTATCATGTAATCGAACCTATAACAATTCGTAATGTAGGTATTTATGGAATTAGAGAACTACAATAAAAACTCTAAGGAAGAGAGAGACTCATTTGGATTCAAAAGGAGATGGTCCACGTTCATTATAAGATTGTTAAAAGGCTTACATAAGAGTTTGGGGTCTACATTAAGGATATAAACTGGTTATTCAGAGCCAGGTTGCCGAATTTTGCCCAGCAACTAGAATCAGATCGCTTCGAGGTTCAATGTGGTGTGGCTAAATGTAGAGCAGTCTGCCCCTACAGCCTTTGATCAGTTTCTTAAAAGGAAAGTTCATAGTCTGACAATAGGCCAGATTGAGCCAAGATCGAGTCTGTCACTTGAAAATTTTAACCTACACCCAAAGCCCGATTAGGCTTAGGACACACGGCCCGAACCCAAACCTGATCAAGCCCCACCTGGCTTAATTATTTTTTAATTTAAATTTTTAAAAATGATATCGTTTGATTCAAAACAATGTAATTTCTCTTAGAATTTTTAAGTTTTAGTCTGGTCCTAAAGCTATTTCAAATCAAGCTGAATATGTTGAATTTAGATGTAGCCGTGTTTGGACTTACTTGCCAAGCTTATGTATTTTATGGGACAAGAACTTTATGAAGAGCAAGTCTTTGATTCCATACCCATAACCCTTTTCTCATACCCCTCAAACAAGCACAGCCTTAAAATTATGACAATGAGATCACATCTTTTATTGAGGGGTTCAACAAATATAGGGAGCTTTTTGAGTCCACGCTTCTAAACCTACCTTAGAGTGACTTACATCAACGACTTCCTGACCTCCTAGCATGCCTGAGTCTAAATCGATGGTCAAAATCTACTACTGGTGATTTTGTGAATATTCTATACCATTGGAAACGTTCTACTATCAAAAGGTCTTTTTTTTGGTAAATCAGTAAAATAAATTAAACTATAAACTAAAATATGTACAGAAACGTTCACAAAAGAAGCTGTAAAAGCTAATCCAGCAGAGCCTCAGGGCAACCAAAAATAATAAAGGGAACGCTGCAACAAAGGAAGAAGCACCCAAAACCCACTCAACAATAAGAACAATAACACCTAGAAATTAAGCCAAAGCACAAGCATACAAAGGCAAGTAGAAAGCCAATCTAATACAATCCAACCCAGAGCTAGCAAGCATAGGCGAAACTAAAATAAAGAATTGCGGAGCCATGGCCCATGAATGGCCAAGATGAAATGCGCTGCACCTCCAAGGGTAGGCATGGCAAGCTGGAACTCTCCGAATAGAACCTCAAAAGCTGTGACCTAAAAAAACAAAACCTGTAAAAAGAAAGGGAAAAAACAAATTACCTCCTCTCGGTGTGTAGGCTGAGCAATTCCCTAACGTGGGAGATAACTCTTGCAAGCACGCGCTCCTCAGCCAACGCTTCATTCCTGAAGGTTCTGGCATTACGTTCAGTTCATATGTGGTAAAAAGCGGTGGAGAGAAGTAAAGGAAAGAGAGTGATGACTGAAGCTTTGAAATGGGAAACAGTTAAGAACCAGGGAAGAATAGTGGAAAAGGAAGACAGGTTCAAGCTGGGCAAGTTAAAGTAGGAAAGGAAATGAGCCCAAATTGCTTTAGAAAAAGGGCAGTCAAAGAAAAGATGATCTATAGATTCATTTGCTGAAAGGCACAGAGAGCAATGATTAGGAATGTAGAGGAAAGAGTTTATCCCGGGTTGGGAGCTTCTGTAAGAAAGCAAGCCATAAGGTAAATGAGCATCAAGGTTGACTATATTTGGCCCAAACCAATTTGTACCAAGGGACAACCGGTAAAGGAAGACGCAAAAATTGGTAGGCTGACAGATTAGTATAACGCTTGGTTGGGCTAGCTATCCATTCCAGCCAATCCGGTAAGGAGGTGTTGGGGGAATATGAGGGAGGGGCCAGATGTCGAAAAAGGTCCAGAAAAACCTCAATACAACTCCAGGTACTATTGCGGATCACATCTGCAACATGTGCGGTGAGTGGGAGCTCCGAGCCATTAATCTCCCTCGGAGTTGAGAAGGCCTGCAGGATGCCACTAGGGTGCCAAGGATCCTGCCAGAAAAGAGTAGATATACCATTTCCAATCCTAAATCTAAATTGAGAACACAACTTGTCCCGGATTGCTAAAATCTTTCTCCAACTCCAAGAGCTATTATAGGTAGGCTGAGCACTCCAGTACGGTTCTTTTTGAATCTATCTTGACTCGGGTAGTTCATTACGATTTAAAAATTATGTAATAGTCTTGTCGTGGATGGTAACGTTTTAACTTAAAGACAAAATATGCAAACACTTTGTCTCATCTAACTCAGATCATATAAGAATGATGACACTAATATTTTAATATTTTTGTACCATCTTATTTTTTCATATTATATAATTTAAGGAAATTATTTAAATTATCAACAGGATTAAATAATAAATTTGATCTAATTAATTTTTATAGTTTCAATATGGTTCTAATATTCATTAACCACTCTTTTCAATTATATTTTATTTCCATCACAAGTTAAAATTTTTATGTTTTAAATTAACCACGCTGCTGAAATCTCTTCATTCAATAACCAGCCATACTTAATTTGAATAACATCTAGTCTCTCACCTGCTAATTTAACCAATTCGCGGAAAAAACGAAAGCAATTAAAAACAGTCAATTGTTAACAAAGACTAGTCATAGGCAACTGTGGAATATACAAACTTTGATGCAAATTCTCACCTAATCATTGATCATTTCCAACCAGTATACGTATCAATGCTTTAATTAGTGCTTCTAACAAGGTATACCAACTCACAATGTCTATCATAAAAGGCTGGAACTCTTTTCTATATTAAAAAAAATAAACGAATGTGAACTGTTTGACCATTATATGATTAAAAACTCTTTTCAACTCTAGTTGTTGTATAGAGTTAAATATTTAATATGTTTGTCCATCTGCCCACGTTAAATTAGTAAGACAAATTACCAACATCATAATTGCTTATTGATTAATTAGTAAAATAAGTTTTATAATTTAGTATTTGGAATTAAAATAATTAAAACACATCATATAAAAAGGGTAAAAGCCACAAAATTTTTCCATAAATTTAAGTAATTTTATAAAATCTCTCTAATCTTTAATTTTTTAAAAAATTTATGCGGTTTTCAATTTTTATTAAAAATGTTTTCTTAAATTTTTGTTAAAAATAATGATAAAACATATATGACATGTGAATCAATCAAACATTATTAAGGCAACAACTTAATTAACTCAACTCTTAAATCTAAATCAAACTAATTAAATATAATTAAAAAATATGATAATTATAATAAATTATTAGTTTAGGACAATTTAATTGATCATGATTAGATTTAAGAGCTGACTTGAGGATCAATTAAATTGATCATGATTAGATTTAAGAGCTCTTAAATCTAATCATGATCAATTAAATGGATAGGATATAATCATGATTAGATTTAATTGATCATGATTAGGATATAATGTTAGTTCATAAAATTTTTAAGAATTTTAAAGATTAAGAACTTTTTAAAATGGTTTGAATAAAAAAGTTTTATAAAAAATTAAAAGGGTAGAAAACAAATATATTTTACAATTTCATGCTCGAACACTTTCATCTCTGATAGGATGCATATTAATCTTGGATTTTGCTTTTGGGTTGTATTAAAATTCATGTAATTTTCATTTTATGAAAATTTGAAACATGACAAAAAGAAGAAAGATGTAATGACTTTTTTCAATGAGTTCCATGTCTTATTGTTTATATTTATTGTTTATAAATGATGGAGAATACCTCCGAGTCAAAAGTAAAAAAATCAAAATACAAGAGACAATAAGTGCTTGTTTGGTTCAGCTTTTGGAGGGTAAAAAAGTATTTTTTTTACCGCAAAAGCTGTTTTAAAAAAAATGAGTGTTTGGCCGTAAAATTTAAAAGTATTTTTTTAATAGAAATAGCTTTTTCAGAAGCTAAAACATAACTTTTTAAGAAGCTCAAATTTGGAGCTTTTCAAAAAAGTACTTTTTCAGTAGATTTTTCATATCAATTACTGAGCCTATTTTTTAGTCTTTTTTGCTCTTATATATTACACATAATTTCCACAATATCTACAAACCCATCTTAACGATTAATTTGAGAATTGTGTAATATTATTTAGCTTTTTATATGTTTTAATATTTATTTTTATGTTAGTTTTACTTATGTTATAATCTATATAAAAGATTTGGTTAGATATATTTTCATTTATGTTTCATATAGTTTAAATTATATAATAATTAATATATTGTGCTTTGCATATTATTTAATATACTTTAAATAATTTTTATATGCATAAATAATTTTTATTTCAAAATAAAATATAGCTAAAATTTAAAATGTTTTTTATTTTAATGTTGCTAAATAGTCTACTGTATGAAGTTCTTTCAAAAAAGTTTTTTTTTTAATGACAGCCAAACAGTCAACTGGTTTCTTAGAAAAGATCTTCTAAAAAAAGCTCTACTGATAAAAGCTCTACTGACAAAAACTCTACTAGTATAAGCCCATCCAAACAGGCAATAAAATAACCAGGAGTTTAAATTAATTAAGAAAAGAAACTCTCCGAGTGCAATTACAAGGAAAATATATAAAAATGTGAAGTTGTACAGGATATGTGTTACTGTATATCTATACATACTACAACAGAGAAGGGTATTGGCGGCGAAATATAAAGTCACTGAAAGAAACAAAATTGTAGCAAAAAGTTTTTTGTGACGAAAAAAATGATCAAACAAATGGCCATAAAGGCCCAGTAGCAAAAAGTTATTTGCGACCTTTTAAATGAATTGTCGCTCAGAAGATTTTGCTATGATCATTACTTCGTCGCTAATAAGAATAGGTGACAAAAGGAGAAATAGTCAAAGATCACTTATTGCCACGTTTAATTTTGGTAGGTAAAGGTAATTAACTTCGTTAACTTAGGCGTAGATAATAATGTTTACTGACGATTTGTTTTCGTAGTAGAATATGTTTAGCTACGAAAATTAAAGCGTAGCTAAATGTTATTAGAGACATTATGGAAAGTGCAGGCAAAAAGTTTTGGTGATGATTTTATATTTGTAGCTAAAAACTTTTAGTGACAAACAATTTTTTTAATTTAACTTCCCTATTACCAATTTGATATTTAATTGTAATTATTAACAACATTTTTAGTTCATGCTATTGTTTTTAACATGGTTTGAATTATAATTTAGTCACATATTGTAATTATTGTTGGTGACATATTGTTTAAATAATAATAAATTAAATTAAAATAAAATATTTCATAATTAAAAAATGAAATGCATTTTATACAAAAACATGTAATTAAATGTTAATCATAAAACTTAAGAAAAAATTTATCGACAAACAAAGACTCCTCATCATCACTACTATTGACATACTATGACCCAAGTATTTGTTTGACCATCTTTTTTAGCTTGCGATCTAACTTTTCTTCGTTACATTGTAATTGAGCCTTAAGCGACTAATTCTCCTCTTGAAGCGTCGTTACATATACTGGTCGTGGTGATGATGAACCAAATGGCTTAGGGTCATGCCTAAGACCTTTAATAAACCATGATCTTGTACTAAGGACATTGTTGCAAATGTCATCCACATTGGGCTCATTCCCATCAGACAATGTTCTCTGCAACAACTCCTGCATCTTGTCCTACAATTTAAAACACAAAATTGAGATGTAATTCAAATATTATGACTTAGTATTACATAAATAAATAAACTCTAAAATTAAACTTTTTATACTTACATAATTATTTTGTCTCTTCAGACGTTCAGCCTTCACCTTCCTTATAGTATGTTAGCTTGTAGAGTGTGATCCTATCACATTCTTGTCCATGAGTTGAGTCTGCTCTATTATATGAATAAAAAAATTGGAGCATAATAGATTATATTGTATTAACTAATAGAATAATAACTTATAAACATTACACTTACAAATTCTTGTCGTACGACAACAAATGATTTGGAGCCGGTGTTGTGAGGAGTTTTCATTTTGGCTCGTTAGCCTTGACTTTCTCACACTTTTCCTAAATAAAGAGAAGAAATAGTCATTAAATGAAAAAAAAATTAATTGAAGGAAACATGAAGAGAAAGAAGACAAACCTGAACCTTCGCAGAGGCCCAATAATCACACATTTCGCTACAATTTTTTAGAGTCACTTTTTCTGGAACATGACTCCTTGCCTCCTCATTCGAAGGGAAATATTTTTAGTATTTATAAAGTCGATAACAATGATCAACAGTGATCTGACACACCTTGAAACTTTAGGGTTCTCGATATCGATGATATTGAGCTTCATCTGTGAACAACACCTATATAAGTTAACTTACTCTTTAAATAAGTAAAATCTAATGCATATGATAAAATTAATTAAAAAATTACCGAAACTTTGTCTAAAGCATTTTGTAGTTGTCTTCCTTCAACTGCCTGGCATGCTGAAGGCATGTCAATTCATTCCTGACAATGACTCTCAATTCACTAGACAATTTTACTGATTGGATCTTATTAATAGGACGACGTTGTATAGGGTCAATATGTACAAACAACTTGTTGCTCACTGCAACATTCTTGTGTTGCAACTCAGATCCAATGCTTTGAAACATCCTACATTAGGTTTCATAAGATCCAGTGTGTGCGTACAAAGAAAAGGATTGATACACATTTTACTTCTTCATACCCTGCTTATATTAAAGTTTGACAAGAAATATATAGAACATAATCATTTACGAAAATTTTCAAACACGTAATGTGCAACCACATTTCAACCTAAATTAACAAAAACACTTCATTATTTTCCCTTTCTTCATCCACAATAACATCTATCCACTACATTTCAACCATTATCATCAGCAAATAATGCAAAAAACTCAACATTTCGTAAAGTAAGGGATGTATGGTTATCGACATATACATTTAGTGTTTATTGTGAGACCCAAAAAATGAAAGCAACATCACTCACCAGTTGGAGACAAGGCACAAGGAGATGATGGATGACAGAGAGAGAAGAAAGTACTTTCACCAACAGTGGGGTGTGAAAGATCAGTTTCGGCAATTTGGGTGATGTGGAGAGAGGAATTGATGAAAATGAAAAAAGAGGGAAGAAGATAAAAGTGTCGCGTGTCTGTGTTTAAACGAACTAGGATGACGTCATTTGTAGTCAAACAAACGATGCCATAGCTTATTTTTTTTGTCAATCACTACATTTAACGATGAATATTAAATTTGTTGCCAAATCCCAGATTTTCCTACCAAATTAAATAAGCATCACAAAATCTAAAATATTTTGCTACCAAACTAGATAAACATTGCCAATACTAAACCTATTTCATAAATTTTTTTCTTTTGTTAAAATGATTGATATGAAGTACTCATATTACAATCAAAATTGTAATAAACTTATAATATTATTATAAATCAATGTGATTAAGTTCTAATTTTTTCAAAGAATATTATGTCAGTTATTGAGGTATTGTAATAATAATTTTTTTCTCTATATTTAATAATAATTATGATACGCAGAGGTGACAACGAATATGGCAATGTCTTCATGTTGGCAATGATTTTTTTGTTTCTAACAACATTGTACTATATTTCTTTCGACAAAATGGAAAACAACAACATTTACCTTAACAAGAAACGATGTCGTTTTGCATTAGGTTATAATTATTTGTAACATTTTTAATCCATATTACTGTATATAATATTTATATTTTTTGTTGTTAATTTATTATACAAAAATAATTGAAAATTAGAAGCATTGTATATAAAAATAAAATATCATTAAATTTGATCATGTACAAGATTTTAATTACAATTTCAAAAATACTTAAATATAAAATAAAAAATGCAAAGTTTAATCATTCAGACTCTTTTTCATCTTCACTTCTTACATAATCCAAACAAACTAATATTCTTAGGTATTTTTCATGCTTGGCCAACTTTTTCTTAAGTGATTTGTTATCTTCTTCAAGACGTTAAACATATGTCAGTCTTAATGAAGATGAAGTAGTTTGCTTAGGGCCAATCCTAAGACCTTTGATATATTCAGATCGTGTATAAAACACTTTGTTAGAAATATCTTCTATATTTGACTCATTTCCTTCAGACATTGATGCTTGCAAGAACTCTCGCGTTTTTTTCTATAATTTTTAAAAAATCAATATTCGACGCAAATATTGTTAGTTAGTACTAGAAAAATAAATAAACTTAAATTTTAAAAAAATTTTATACTTACATAATTATTGTGTGCTTCTTCAAACATCCACCCTTGACCTTCCTTATAGTGCGTCAGTTTATAGAGTGTAATCCTATCACTCTCTTCTCTATGTAGTTCCTTCTAACTTCGTTTTATGAAAAATATAATATAAAACAAATAATAAAGTTTTTATTGATATAATTATACCTTGTAAACAAAGAACTTACATATTCATTTCGTAGGACGACAAATGATTTGGAGCCTTGGTTTTGAGGAGTTATCATTTTTTCTCTGTTCACCTCGGCTTTCTCACACTTTTCATAAATAAAGAAAAGAAATAGTCATTAAATCATGTAACAAGATTAATGGACATAAATGTGAAGGGAAAGAAAATAAACCTAAACATTGGGAAAGCCCCAATAATCACACAAATTGCTCCACTTTTCTGAAGACATCCGTTCCGAAACATGTCTCATTGCCTCCTCTTACGAAGGAAAAGATTTGTAATATTGATGCAATCGATAATGACGATCCTTGGTTCTTTGTTTCAATAGTGAAGTGGCACAGTTTGAAACATCAAGATTGTCGATATCAACATTTTTCAGCTTTATCTATGAACAACAAGTAAAAGTGTAATTAATATTAAAATAAGTAAAACAATATTGCATATAATTAAGTAAAAAAAAATTTACCGAAACTTTATCCAACGCATTCTCTAGCAAGTTGTCTTCCTTCAACTACTTGGCATGCTTTAGTTAGGGCAATTCAGTTCTGACAATTAACCTCAACTCACCAGATAATTTTTTTGATTGAATCTTATCTAGAGGATGACTTTGCGAAGTATCAATATGTACAGATAACTTGAAGTTATCTAGATGGCGACCTTGTGAGGTATCAATATGTATAGACATCTTGTTGTTCATTGCAACATTCATTTATTGTAACTCACAACCTTTAGATATACCTCTAACTCTTTTTTCTGATGTTAATATTGGAACCTGGCAATAAATGAATAATGATAAGAAAATACGCATTAAACATGTAATATATAAGTTTGTTTGTAGGTGTTAAAGATTAACAAACCTGTAGATCTCTCTTGTACTAGTTCAGATAAACGGAGGTTGTTGCTAATTGGTTTCATTGGTGGATGAAGTCGATTGTTGTTATTGGCTAGGATTTGATTAATGTGGTTGTTGTGTTGTAGAAACAATTTTGATACTTGCCACCTTCTTCCTTTTGTTTCTACCAAGTCCTATTATATTGGATATCTATAACTCAAGCATCAATAATCCAAATTAACATATCTTAGACATCAATAATCCTCATTAACATAACTTAAACATCAACAATACGCATTAAAATAAGTTAATCATCAACAATCCATATTAACATAACTCAAATATCAACAATATGCATAAACATAACTTAATTATGAACAATTTGTATTAACATAACTCAATTATCAACAATCCGCATTAACATAACTCAATCATCAACAATCTGTATTATTATAACTGAAACATCAACAATATGAACAATCCGTATTAACATAACTCAATTATCAACAATTTGCATTAACATAACTCAATCATCAACAATCTGCATTACTATAACTCAAACACCAATAATATGTATTAACATAAGTCAAACATCAACAATCTGCATTAACATAACTCAGATATCAACAATACGCATTAACATAAATGTTACCAACATTACATTTCAAATAATATAAACAACACTTTTATTACCTTCAATTATCATGATAAAGATCTTGAAAATCATCATTGATTATATTATGATTCAACTCTTCATCACTATTATATTCGACCAAAGTATCATCTTTGTCATATATTTCATCCTCAATATAATATTCATCTCTTCTACGACAAGATTGACTTGTACTTCATTTTCTTCTAATATACTGGGATTAACAACTCTTATATAGAATGATGATATATCTGCATCTTCCATTTGTAGGGCTCAATTATTTAACTCCGATTTAATCTCTTAATATACTTCATCACCAGCTTCACTCAGTAGACCATTTTTTGGTGCTAAAACTTTTGAACAAATTTCCAATTGTTGCCCAATACAGTATCATTGAGGTAGAATACTCACTTCACTTAACTTACAAGGACAAAAGGTCATTATCATATCATGTGTTACTAACATTTATGCTAGTAATATTTCCATTCACTTTTATGTCAACAAGATTAAACCATTTGTACTTAAATAGAATAAACTTTTTATCCTTGCTATACTGCAACTTTAATATTTCTAAGAGGACACCATAAAAGTCAATAAAATCATCATATGACATCTCTTAACAAAAAACCACAATTTTGGCTTCTAAGTCTATTGTCTCAATCATGTTATATGAAATTTAACTCCATTAACAATAAACTTATATATTTTTTCACATATGAGGTCCACATGCTAAAGCATATAATGTTGTCTTCACCTCTTGTAATTTATGGTTATGTAACCGCATCCAGTGACGGAGCCAAGGACGGAAATATGGGGGGCCCAAATAAAATATAAATTTCACAAAAATTTTCATATCAAAATTTTTAAAAAAAGTTTTATTAAGAATATAAAATATCTAAAATTACAATGATCCTCACCTACTTTTCATAGATTAAAATCTTTTCATAACAACATCATTGTCAATATTTGCAAATACATCTCTTTCAATGTAATACACTAAACAATCATTCAATAGGTCATCTCCCATTTTATTACGAAGTGAACTCTTGATAATTTTCATTACGGAGAAAGCCCTTTCCACTGTGGCTGTAGCAACTGGTAAAAGTAATGACAATTTGACTAACAAATAAACCAAAGGGAATACATGATG
>JANZLC010000201.1:30714744-30729789 GCA_026413385.1 Erythroxylum gracilipes | reverse complement strand
TTATAACCCATTATACCCGGACTGTCAATGAATGCATGTACACGTGTTGTTATGTGCAAGGATTCACTATCCAGGTGCATGTGCACCTAATGTAATGCATGAGCATGAGATGTGCTATCTCAATTTCTCTTATTGATCTCCCATGTACCAAATTTTTAGGGTTCTAATCCTTTGGATGGAACCGGGATGTTACATCAACACCGTTTCAGCAATCGTGGCTACTGAAGCTACTGGGATATAATTTCGAAGTACAATACTGAAGTGGTAAGCAGAATGTAGCAGCGGATTCTCTTTCGATAATTACAAGCACCAAGATGCCAATGATATCAGTGAAGCAAATGTAGAGTGAACTCTTAGAAGATATTAAAAAGAGCTAGTAGGAAGATGAAGTCATTCAGGAATTGATCAAGACATTAGAATCTGGCAATGTTAAAACTATTGTATACGAATGGAAGGAAGGGTTGTTAAGGTGGAAGGGACGTCTAGTTGTAGGGGCCAACTCGAGCCTCCGTCAATAGATTATAAGCATTAGCCATGACGACACCATGGGTGGTCATGCAGGTGCGGTTGCGACCACGAAGAAACTACATAAAATGTTTTTCTTGGAAGGGCATGGATCTTGATGTGAGGATTTATATTCAGAATTGTATGAATTGCCAGAGAAATAAATATGACAATTCTGCTTATCCTGGGTTAATGAAACCTATTAGAATACCAGAGGGAAGCTGAAAGGAGGTAAGTATGGGTTTTGTTGGAGGTTTACAAAATTCAAAAGGTAAGTCTGTGATATTGGTGGTAGTTGATAGGTTCACAAAATACTACCACTTTCTCCCTATTAAGCATCCTTATTCCGCATGCGATATAGCCGAGTTATTACTTAATAATGTGTTCAAGTTACATGGAATGTCTGAGTCTATAATCAGTGATAGAGATCTGGTGTTCTCGAGCAAATTTTGGCAGGAGCTGTTACGGTTACAAGGGGTTAAGCTGAAGTACTCGACGATTTACCATCCATAAACAGATGGGCAGACAGAGGTGGTAAACAAGATCCTTGAAACCTATTTGCGTTGTTTCTGTGGTGAAACACCTCAAAAAATGGGGAGAGTGGCTAGAGTTGGCAAAATGGTGGTACAATACAACTATCAATACTACCCCGTTTGAAGTATTGTATGGTTATCCACTTCCAATGTATACTCCGTATATTGCAAGTGATTCGAAGGTTGTGAAAGTTGATAGAGTTTTACAGAATCGGGAGGCTATGCTTAATGTTACAAGGTTCCATTTACAGAGAGCTTAAAACCGCATGAAGCAATACGCGGATTTGAAACGTGCAAAAAGACAATTCAAGGTGGGAGATATGGTATTATTAAAACTACAACCATACAAGCAGTTTTCGCTGCAAAGAAGGAGCAACTAGAAACTATCTCCGAAAGAGAATTCAAGGTGGGAGATATGGTATTATTAAAACTACAACCATACAAGCAGTTTTCGTTACAAAGAAGGAGCAACTAGAAACTATCTCCATTGTATTACGGTCCATACATGGTAATCCAACGAATTAGGAAGGTGGTGTATAAGTTAAAACTTCCGACCCATGCGATACATCCAGTTTTTCATATATCACAACTTTAAAAGGCACACTAAGGTCAAGACCTCACTACTTCGCCACTACCCAAGTTCCTGACTCCGACGGAATGAGTTCCAGTAGCAATATTGGATAGACGTATTACCAAAAGAAACAATTAGGCAGCCACACAGTGGTTAATCCAATGGTCTGATAGGGAGCACACTAATTCTACCTAGGAGTATGTTTTTGACCTCTAGAAGCGGTTCCCTGAAATCAATCTGATAGACAAAGATGTTAAGGGGAAGGGGATTGTCACAGAGATTATTGAAGACGAAGGAACATAAGCCCGAAATGAAAAAGAGTTGGAATCATAATGGTGTTATACGCAGCATTTAGAATAAGACCAAAGAAACATAATATGTATGCAAGTATAGGGAATGATTCGCAAAACAATATATTAAGTATGTTCCAACAAATGTACGACATGTTCTGTTATGAATGAATGATGTTGTCTCTGTCTCTATGAATTCTTCTCAGTAATTTTTTCTCTCCTTATCTTTCCTATAACGAATTATGTTGTCCGAATATTCATGTGTGCTACATCGAGTGACGACACAATTCTTGCAACAAATCCTCCCACCCTCTTCTTCCTCGCTTCGCCAATCCTTCCCACTCCTCATTTCTTCTTGCCTTGTGCCTGGACTTTTTCCAAAGGGCTTCCTGGGCATTCCCTTTCACAATTTTTTTCCCCCCACAAATACTTACCATTCTTTCAACTGCCCTGTCAGAGCCTCCCCCTGTAAATTCCCTTATAAGCAACATGACGACTCTTCAACCTTTTGATTTTCCACCCCTACCCCTCAGGCCCTCACCATCAGACAACTCCTCCTCTCAACCTCAATTGCACCTCCCACCAAGAAAACATGGAAGAAAGTTATCGGAGACCAACTCATCTTTTCCCTTACCTTCAGTCCACCTTGGGAGATTGACAGTAAATTGGCGGTTTGTCCAAACCTTGAAATACTCCAAGAGGGCGCCAGGAGTTGGAATTGTTAGGTTCTCCTTTGATCATCGGCTAGCTTTTCCTCTCATCCAATGTTGGGCCAACAAACTATGGAAACAAAGAGGACTTACAGATGTCTTGCTCTCAGAGGATAATCATATCCTTTTTACTTTCTCCACTACCTCTGAAGCACTCAAAATTCTTGAAAATGGTCCTTGGCATTTTGGCAACTAGCCTATATCCTTGCAAATATGGCAACTCAACTTACAGTTTAAATTAATCAAGGTGCATAATGTCCCCCTCTGGATCAACTTCCATAGTGTCCCCCTTGAGTATTGGACTGCTAAGGGGTTAAGCTCGTTAGCAAGTTATATCAAGAAACCCTTATGCATGGAAGAATATACTACAAGGAAGAAGGGAATAGGTTACGCCAAAATATATATCAATGTTGAGCCTTCTAAAGAGCTTCCTAATGAAATACATATCTTGAGGTTAGGAGATGATAATAACATACTTCTCACTGCTGATAGATTGCCATACTTGCACATTGATCAACATTGTCCCATGCGTCAAGTTCAGATAGAAACCAAGGACCAACTTTTCTTTACTTGCTCCATCAACCACATTATATGGCAGAATATTCAGTGAAAGTGCCCATAGACTGATCTGGGAAACTCCATCATTGACATTTTCCAACATTTATCAGCACAGTCCACTCGTCTGCTACCAAATCAACACATACATATTCTAGTGTTAGGCCTCTGTGTATACTCACTATGGCGAGAAAGTTATTCCAGGTGCTTTGCACACCAAAGTAAAACACTAGAGGTCCTTCAATCAAGCATCATAAGAGAGCTTCGTGAGCTGATATTAGTGAAGAGGTTACACTTGCAATGCACGACCAACATCCTAGTAACCCTTAACATCGGATTCTGTTTAATACATGGTTCTGCCCCTACTCTTTTTATCCTTCCTTATATGATCTTGTAAGAATTGTAATAGGGTAATCCCCTCACATCTCCATTGTTTTTGTACTCTTTTTAATATCTATTATTAATACCATTTTTTCTCTTTAAAAAAGATTATCAAAGATTGACATTCCTTATTTCTTTTCAATAATGTAATAATAGTTACTTGATTTTATTTAAGTGATTACTGAATCCTTGCCGTGGAAACAATGGATTATTATAGAGTTTTCATTGGTTAGGAGATAATAACGCAATAGTGATGTCTTCAACGTTAAATATTTCCTTATTCAATGTGACTCTAGTTAGCAAACGATGTAGGTAAAAGGTAAAGAAAAATTATTGCTAGTCACCTTGAACCTTACTATTCATTGACTATTTGGTTTAGCGCCTTAATATGTTGTCCCAACTATATTCCTTCAGGCATATTCAATCTATATAGTCTTTGCTTTAGATAAAACTTAGTTTATAAGAGAACCACATTTGGGATTGGACTCTTATATACACTAAACAAGTTTATATGCAAAAATTAATGTTTTAAAAATCTGACCGGACATCGAACCAGTCAAAGCAAAAGTTTAAGCTTTAGAGGTTTAACAAAGCAAAGGTTTAAGATTTAAAGGTTTAACGAGTATTGAACGATTATAAAACTGGTATATAATAAATATGAATAAAAATTATAAGAATAAGTAAAAATGTAGTATAAAATAAAATATGTTGATAAAAAATACACATCATGTCTATTACTATATAATAAATTTAAAATTTTAAACTAAGATTAAATCTAACATAAATTTTAAAATAATAACAAAAATAAAAACTATATTTCCATATTATTATTTACTTAAAGACTCATAAAATTTAAAAAATGTTTAAGGAAAGTTAATAAGAATGAATCTAATTTTATTTTAACTTTTTTTTAGTGTCCTTTAAATATACTTTTTATAGTTTAAATATTATTTTTAACACATTCATAAATTATTTTAAGCAAATTTACTTAACGCATTCGGATCTAAACGCCGTAGAAAAACAATACAGAAACGTTGTTGATTTATATTCGACACGATATTCTTTGGTTACAAGGGAAAAGAAATCCTGACTAAGGAAAATCATTCTTAGGAAACACCATTATTTAGGATAATACGAAATCATTTAAATTTTATTTTAGTGTTAGTACATCTCAACGCTTTATTCTGCTAGCAAAGGCTTATTTTCACCAGCTGCAATTTTCTTTCCCTATTGGAATTTTCTGCCCAAACAGGTAATATGTCAATAGAAAAAAAGTTTCAGAATAACGTTTAGTGAGTTTGTCAAGAAAACATAATTAAGAAAAAGACGAAGAAAAACAATACACTTACTTGCTACAACGCGAATTGGGGCCATAAGGTATTTCAATGTCGACGTTGCCCCGACCGGGAAGCTTCTTTATTTTAGCAGCCTGAATATTCAGCTCAGATGCGCCTTCTAAACATTGACAGACCATCTTCTTAGCTAATTTCTCAGTGGCACGGTCTTTGAGCTCTTGAACAACTGCACAGCAATTAGGGGAAGGTTTTGAGGCATTTCCTAGACAAATATTTTTGGCAGAGCTGAATCCGTTGCTTCACTTGTTTGCATATAGCTGGGCCAGCTTCTGTGGGAATTGCACTACTCGCGACTAAAACCAACAACAGAATAGCCCAGAAACCTTTCATTTTAGCTCCGTCTCAATGTATTCGGCTGTATCTTGGCTTTGTAGCCTTAACTAGAAAAGGTTGATTTGTGCCAATAGCATGCTTTCGTGGGCCATTTATATGTAGTGTTCACTCATCCCGTCAGAGAAAATTAAGTAATGGAATATTAAATTGGATTGATCATGTATGCCGGCTTATAAGCTGGATAAAGGTAAAGCTTTTCAGTTAGGTCATTTTCTTCTGTATCTCCTTTTTTTAACATTGTGCGGAACTTAATTGTTAGCAGAAGGGCCAAGGAAAAGATAAGAAACAAAGCTTTACGATTTGACATATATGTCAACTTAATATTAACATTTGAGACAAACCCTTGAGTAAAAGCCAAATTGGAGAATTAAAGAAATATATGGTGACATTATGTTGTACTTTAGGCAATGAAAAACCTAAAATTTCATTTATAAGATGAACGATGATGTCAACAAAAGGAATTTCTTACCTCTTTCTCATTTGATCACAATGTCTAATAACAATTTATAACGTTCTTAATTGAAGTGCACTTAAATACAAATTTTAATTTTTTATTTATAAGTTATTCAAATTTTTACAATTCTTCATTTTACAGTGGTTATTATATAAATGGAATCATATTTTTACTTAAAATTTTAAATTATTGGGTTATGAATCATTTCTTGTATACACAATCTCATAAATATTTATTCTTAAAGGATTTGAAAATTTTAACAATACTAACAAACTTTTGGATGATCGAAGAATAAACAAGTGGTGTGTTAAACTTGAAGGGTTGTATTAATTAAGATTCTAAATTTTTACATACACTTTATTCAAGAAATGGTTCATAGCCAATTGTCTTAAAGTTTTTAGTTAAAATATGAGTCATCTTATATATGAATCATACTTCCTCTTAATCAAGAATTAAAATTAATTAATTAAATACAAGAAATTATTTAAAAAAATTGTGAAGAGTAGAGGATGGAGCCATAGATAGCAAAGATATCTAAAATTACGAAGTTTGCTATAGTTTGGAAAACGGTTAATTAAAAAAGTCTCAAACTTTGTTTAATTTTGTAATTATAGCCTAAACTTCAAAAAGTGACAATAAAATACTCAACTTTCACTTTTTTCAATTCTAGCATGAAGTTAGTCTCTCTGTTAAGTTTGCTATTGTGGCTTGTCATGTGTTCCAGAAACTGTAACTATTAATACGCGTTAGTCAAAATTAACACAACAAATGAAGATTAATGAAACGACATCATGTAATCATATAACTACAACGACAATGTTGTTAAAAATGGAATCCCTAAATCAGTTTATATAGCCACGGATTCCACTTTTACAATGTGGCCAACTATGATGCGAGAGCAAAATGAGCTTGCTATGATGCCAGAAGGGTTGAGGGCATCGGAAAAATGAACTGAAACGAACAGTTTGTTGGTACAGTGCACTACAATATGAGAGTAGCTTGAGGCATAGGGAGAACAAACTAAAAACTAAAAACGAAGGGTGAAGGCGTCGGAACTGCGTAAACTGATTTAGGAATTCCAGTTTTAAACAACAACGTTGTTTTAGTTATGTGATTAAATGACGTAGTTTCATTAATCTTTATTTGTTGTGTTAATTTTGGCTAAGATGTATTAATAGTTAGGGTTTCTAGAAGATATAGCAAGCCACGTCAACAAATGTAAAAGAGAGACTAACGTCGAGCTATAATTGAAAAAAATTGAAAGTTTGAAAATTTTATTATCATTGTTTGAAGTTCAGGTTGTAATTACAAATTTGAGCAAAGTTTGGAATTTTTTTGTAATTAACCTTTTGGAAAACTATCAAAGAGTTTAATTTAATGAAGGAGGAATTAAAGTTTCAGAGTGGGAAGACTATCAATAAGATATGTCCTTATGAAAAAGGCATATAAGAACAATATGATAAAGGAATAGAGGCGCGAAAAAATAAGAGACAATAAGTTTCAACAACGTGACAATGATGACATTCAAAATATAATTTCAAGAGGAGATGTAAAGATAAATGTTATGAATATCATACTAAACTCAGTCCTAATTTTAGTTTCGGTATGGTACGGAACTGATATTGGTTAATATCAGATACCATTTTAGATAATTTTTAAAATTATAAAATAGTTTTTGAATTTTATAAATTACAAAATAATCCATTAGTATATTATATTATACAATTTTTAATTTTAAATCAACCATGTCTCAAAACTCATAATAATATATATTTTAAAATAACAACTATCTCTTTATTTTTATTAATATTATTTTTCACATATTTCACTAATAAACAATAACTACAATTTATATAAGAAAAAGATCGTCTAATTATCATACAAATATGAAACTAAGAATAATACAAAGTACTTAAAATACTACAATTTATATCATATAGTAAAGAATAAATATATCAAAACATCATATAGTAAGAATAATATAGGTTCATAAGCATTACAATAAGAGTTATATAGATCCATAAGCATTATAACAAGAGTTTGTGTCAAGGAACACAACAAATTAAAAGTGAAAACTAAAACAAAAACACTTATAGTTAAAAAATTTATATTTGTATTGCATATATAAAATTTGACATATACATCAAATACAAGTGAAATTAAAAGAAAAGAGAAAAATGAAAAATATAAAACTTCATTCAATAGCATATTCGCTCAAATTTCGCAGGCTCGAATTTTAATTAGAAGAAAATTTTCATCATTAAGATGAGTCTCATCATCTTCATTATTCAAATTCATTGTACCAAATGACATGTCAATACTTTTCCATCTAAAATTATCTTCTAAGTCACTCTCATATATAAAACTAGGTTCCTCATAAACTCAATATGTAAAAAAATTATATGGTCAAGGTAAATTTGATATATAGAACTACTAGTTCTAGTAAGAGTCCTAGTAAGCAAATAAAAATTAATTATTAAAAATTTACAAAAAAGTTATATTCCACTTAATAACGATAATAACATACATTTCTCAAAACTTTAAGTTATATTAAACATAAAGCAAAGCATTCAATGTTTTAACTCCAATCTATTTCTTTTTTAGAGTGGATGAATTCAAATATGCTCCAATTCCTTTCACACCTAATTATAGTCACATATTAACATAGAATTCGAATTACAAACCTTTGCAATTTTGAAATATCACTTCAAAATTGGTCCCACCAAGTGACTATAAGACAATAACCTTATAAATATAATAACGTGCTGATTGATTTCAAATGAGTAACAAAAATGAAGAAATATATACTTAGATTAATATTATCTATTTGAAAAATTACAATGGGCATCTAAAAATCACTACACATATCTTTATATGCCTCTATTTGTGAGATAAAGAGACCTTGCATCATCTTATATGAAACAATATTGTGATAGTTAATAGTATTTCCCTATTAACTTCAACTTTCTTTACAAAATATGGTCTAAACAATAGGATTCAAAATACCCTAGCAAAAAAAAAAAAGAGTAAAGTTTCCTTTCCTATAAACTCGAATGAAAAATTGACATTGGGACTAAGGTTCATGATCTTCAAGCATACTTATGAAAACCTTCATTCTAGCATTAGACAGCATATTGAGAAGTAACTCACTTATTACTTGTAAACATTTGTTTCAACTTTTTCTTTATTTTAAAAAATGTTGAACTGATAAATAATTAATTGGCAAATCATGTAATGGTAGGACGACATAAATTCCTACTATTAGTAAACCCATTTCTCATCAAATTAAAACCTATACACAATTATAGATGAACTTAATCCCATTTATTACTTTTTGTACAGTTTTATCAATGATAGAAAAGTATCTAGCACTCATATCTAACATCATGTCAATGCAATGTGCAGTACAAGGAATCTAATAAAAAGAATTATACTTTCTTTCTTATAAGCAAAATTATTATAAATGATGAACTACAAAATGTTTTCAAGTTCCACTTCATTCATAACTTCATCAGCTATCTCAAATAGAGTATCATCATTTCTTACAAGGCCAGATGCATCTTCTTCTCTTCCTCACATCAGTTAACATTCCTTTCTTGATGGGTAGGATTACCACCTTCAACATTGTCAATATCATCCTAACCACCGCAAAAGAACTTCCACTATCAATTTCATAGTTTAGTCTTTGCCTTATGTCTTTCTCATTATAATACTCTTCAAGTAAAGTTTTCATCTGTCATTTCAAGTCATAACTTTTTTATAAGACTCTAGATCACCTTTGATCTCAACTAAATGCTTCTTTAATTTGGTGATTCCCCTACCTTTCAAATTTTTGTCATAATAAAAAAAATAGTATGATTCTTCATTCCAAAAACTAATTTAGCATAAGCCCAAACTGGAATATCGAATCTTCATGAAGAGATTGAATTATCCGGAGTACTTGAACTTATCTCCATTTGTTTGTAAAATAAAAAAGATATATGTTAAAATTAAATTAATAATTTCATATCAAAATAAATTTTTGATATGTAACATCATCACTTTGATATAAAAATTCAATATTCAATTCTAATAATATTTAATCAGATACAAATACTTGAAAAAATAAAATTCACAATGTTAAGGAGAAAATGGGATCTCTAACTCTAACATTATCTATATAATGAGTTGAGAGATATTTGTAACTATTATAGAGAAATTTAGGCAAGAAGTGCTAACTCCATTAAAGCTAAGCCTATTTATAATATGTTTTGGACATTTTAGCAAATTTAATTAAAATTAAATTCTAATATCAATTAAACTTTAATTAGAATTATTTGAATTACAGATAATTCTAATTAAATACCAATTATGCCTAAATATGTTCCAATATCTCATATTAATTCTTATTTATTAAATATCTCATATTTAATTATAAAGTTTCTCAAACTTTACAATCAGGTCCAACTTGATTGTAATATCTTTGCTCTTTTCAACTCGTTATTTATGTATAACCCATTAGGTTGCCAAATATGTTGGCTATGGATAAAAATTATAATCTTAAATCATATTTAGCATTAGATAAATTAAAATTATTTAATTTATTTTTAATTCTCTAATTAAACAACTAATATTCATATATTAAGATTGGCATCTAGTAATACATAATGACAACTCAAATATTTAGGAATGTCAAATTGATTTTGACAAACCTTTCCATGCATAATTTTTTTCCTATAATTCAAACCTTTCATTATATGGTGTTTCGATTAGATATAGCATGAAATTAATGTCTACTTACAAAACATTATTCTACCTTAGCCAAAGATTTCTCGAATCAATACTAATTGAGAACAATGAAACATTCTCTCTGATTACTTTAGGGTGATGACTCCTATCTTAATCACCCAAACCTCTATATAGTTCACGTTATATCCAATGACTACCAACTAAGCCATCCTTGACTAAAACAGGTCATAAGTAGTATCAAAACATGGTAATCCCTGTACAATATAACTTTGAAAATCTCAAGTCAAATGATCACTTATAAAATGATCACAATGAGAATTTTCATATATATATAAGTAATGTTCCAAATGGAATTTTATATAGGGTCAGTTTAGTGAAATTGTACTCTAACAAACACCCACACATTTGTTTAAGTATCTCCATACTTTAATCTATGAGATCGACTACTTCCTTTATAAGGAAAGACATAACATATGATAGTCTTTTTACATTTTATTAATATCCAGTTTTAATTGAACAATAGTTAAGAACAATTTAGAGATAATACATAAATGTAATATGATTCTCATTATTATAATCTCATAATAATTTCATTTGCCAATGTATATTTATCTATTAGACTTTATCATATAAATCTAAGTAGGTATAACATAAAGAATTCCTTTAAATTATGTTGTCACTAAATTATAGCCAACTGATTGGTTGTAGGGCATAAACGACCAGTCAAATCATATTTCATATTTTAATATACAGTGAACATTTGATGATTGAAACTCCCTACAAAAAGAGGTGTACCGTGTACTGTAGATTTTCCTTATTAAACTAAGAATAAGAGGTATACTATAAAAGAATAAATACATTAAGTACAAATATTTGTATTACTCTACAGCATCAGTATAAAAGAAGTTAATGCAAAAATTTTATATACATTAATTTTGGCCCTATTTTATCCTTAGTTTTGGTCCTTAGTAAGAAAACATTAGAATATAGAAATGTATATTTGAGCGTAAGTCTAGTTGAAGGTATTAAAAACTACCAAATCTATACTAGTAGCTTCATTGTTGTTTGAGGCAGAATGAAGTTTTTGTGTATGACTTCAAGGTGAAATATTATTTTTATTATGTTGTGGCAATGTACTAGATAATTCTTTATTTCTTCTTCTTTTTTGCCATAAGAAATAAAGCATTTTCTAGTACATTGCCACATGTATAATAATGAGGTTCTAAATAGAAATTATTATAGTTCAAAGTATTAGTTATTAAATTGTATAATTTATTCATCATTGTGTAATTAGATATGAATTATTAAAATAGATACATGCTTGTGTTTCATAACTTGATTTTAAATGCCTATTTATGCTTAGAATAGTAATTGCTAGAATAATAAGGTTTTAAATAGAAAATGTTATAGTTCAAAGTATTAGGTATTTAAGAATATTGTAATACTCGGTATGTTGATTCCATTATCGAGTCTGGGGTGTTACATTTAGTGGTATCAAAGCTCGGTTTAGGTGATTTTGGGTCTATAATTACATAAATAAAGGAACAGTGAATTGTGTAACAGTGAATTGTGTACTTTCCAAATGAAGGATCATATGAGAATATGATGTGACTCTAATGTAGATTCACCCTTTTTGTCTGTTATAGACTAAAGAATGGAACCAGGCACTATAGGAGCCACTGAGAAAAAGGAGGAAAGTCATGCCCCAGCTAGTGATATAGATAGGGGTATGGCAGGGCAGCCAGCACAGCCCATACCACCACATGCCGGTTGATTGAGCCCAAGTTTATCATATAAATTGGTTACATTTTCATGGCTGTTAATGTACTTTTTGACTCTTAACTCGTGATTTTGTGCTTAAATTAGTCCCTTACGGTAAGCTTATACTTTATGCAATTTGTTAGTAAAATTGTTGCAAATTGACATTAATTGGATTATAATTTTTCTAAGGACAATTGATACTGCAAATTGTTATTTCATATTGTAGGAGAAAAAGGAGTCAAAAGGGTCAAAAAGTCAACAGGACGAGAGCTTCCCCACGCACGTCGCGACGCATCAAGAAGAAGGCACGTCGTGGCATGAAATAATCATCTCGTCGCGGCGCATCATTACACAACAGCGCACCGCGACGTCAATTAATTATTCCGCCGCAGCGAGCGATCCAGAAACTGCACACCGTGACGTCGATTAATCATCTCGCCGCTGCGAGCAAACGGGCACCCGAACTTAATTTGGAAAATCCTCTCATTATGTAAGCCCGACCCGGATCCATCCTATAAAAACCTTGCTAAATTAGGTTAAGGGGATGGATCGACATCCGGTAGGGACAAGAGAGCATTCAGACAGAGAGAGGAGACAGACGAGCGAGGAGAGAACAAAAGAATTCACGACCTCACCACCCAGGGTTCCCTGGGGAGAGTCTTTGCATAGGCTTTCTTTTCCATTTTCACCGCCGACTTCCACCATGGGTAGCTTGGATTCATTCCTAGTTGTGAAGCTTCCGGTTGCAATACGTGGCTAGGCATTTCTTTTCTCCTGAAGATGTAGTGATGGCTGAGTTTAATGAGCTTCAAAGGGGAGTAGCTTAATCTGTAGTTTAGCTATGATTTATGAATGCCTAATTCTAGGATTTGTAACTTGTAGTGAAGCTACTTGATTATAGTTTAATCAAATGTTGGACCTTCAATCTGTGGTTCGGATTAGTAGTTTACATTGTCACATTTAACTACATTGTTATAAACTTCTTAGTTAGGGTTTATTGCTTTGTAGTTAGATTTGCTTGATTAGAGTTTAATCAAGTGTTGAACAATGTAATGTGCTATGGATTTGTTTATGTAGAACTTTGTGCTTAAATATATAAAGTCTCATATATGTCAACTTGTGATCTTGTTGATTCTCTTTTATCTGCCTAGTTGTGTTTGGTATTGAGTTGATGCTAGATATCATTTGACCCATTACATTGGCAAATCCACCGCACACACTAAGATTATTTTGATAAGGTTTTAAGCAATAGAGTTCATTGATTAAAACCTTGGACTTAAAGATTCCTTTAAGGTCTGAGGCTTAAGAGCGCTCAATGGGATCTTGAGAAATGGAGTTCATTAATCAAGATCTTGGACTTAAAGTGAGTCCTTTAAGGTTTATCATTTCAAACTTAGTGATTTCTAATCCACCGCACACACTAAGATGCAGGGTCTTGAGAAATGGAGCTCATTGATCAAGATCCTGGACTTAAAGAATCCTTTAAGGTTCTGAAGCTTAAGAGCGCTCAATGGGATCTTGAGAAATTGAGTTCATTAATCAAGATCTTGGACTTAAAGAGAGTCCTTTAAAGTTTACCATTCAAACTTAATGATTTCTATTCCCATCAAATTAGTTTTGAACTATGACAGCCAAAGCTCATTTTTAAGATGATTTTATCATTTGTTTCAGTCTTTTCATTTTCTATTTTCAAAAACCCAAAAATACTTTTTACATGCTTTTTACAATGTATTTTAGTTCATTAATAATTTCAAGATGGAAACCCCCTTTCCTTACTAACTTTGCTTGCACTTTATGATATATAGACTAGCTTAGGTCCATTTCATTAGGTTCTGATTAAGTGAGATGACCCAAGGTTGCAACCTATCCTGCAATCTTGGATTTTATTATTTTTGACCAGTTTCCAAGGTTCGATCTCTGGATCAACACGACAGAGCCATCACTCTTCTTTAAATAGACGTCTTCTTCAAACTAATAATTGCTCCTCTTATATCTTCAATTGACTTTGAATCTTCAATACCATATTTGATAAAGTCTTCCAATATCTATATGTTAAGACAAATGGTCATATCACGGAGCTGATAGTGATTTGTAAGATCCTTCCAGATATTGTGGAATCATTTATAATAAGTCAGGTAAGTTCATAAGGAAGGTTTATGCAAGAAAGGAAGCATTTATCATATAATTTTATTTCCTTCATAGAATTAACCCGTTAGCAATAGAAGGAAATAAATCCAATTTGAAAGTTCATCGCCAAAATCATTAAGTCTTGAGCTAACATTCTCCCCCTTTTTGATGATGACAACTAATAACAGATATATTTTCAAAATTCAAATAATTAGTAACATATATCCCATATCATTCTCACAAATCATGCAAGTAAATATAATCAACTTTCAACAAAATATATCATCACTTTAATCCTGCCCCTTTTTCATTATAGAAAAATAGAGGGAAAAGAACTAAACAGCCACAAAATATCATAAGTATGTAAGTAAGTATGTAAGAATAAACCGGGCAAAATATATGTTCATCTTAACTCTTAACTCTCCCCCTTCCATTAATGCTTTCCTCTTTCGAAGTTATTCTCAAACAAAAAATTACTTAACCTTTTATACTATGCTCAAGGAGCCTACTCTAAACCATATAAAGCTTTAGTTAACTTCATCACGTAATCTAGATTATCTCTACCTTTGAAACTATTTTTTTCATAGAAATCTTCAAATATTATGTCATGTGTCTCGAACACCTATTATCTGTTAGTATAAGTCGACTTGTATGTGATGTAAGGCAACTTATCTTGTCACGATACCCATAAGGCGACTTGTCTAGTGCGATAAGTCGACTTATGTACGTATTGTGAGTTTGTT
>JANZLC010000201.1:30625281-30651949 GCA_026413385.1 Erythroxylum gracilipes | reverse complement strand
TTAACCAAATCTATAGATATTTTATTATTATCAAAACATAAGTAGGATTAATTTTGTCAACCACCATTGGTCCAACATATTTTGTATCAAATCTATTATTGAATAATTGTTGATGTTTTTATATTTTATTAATAGTATAATAAGAAAAGATAATTGATATTGATTTAATTTCTTATGATTTTATTGGAGTGCTAAAAGAAAAATTAATAAGAAAATTGAAATAAATTAGTTAGAATTAGAACTCACAACTTATCAAGCATTTTGAAAAAGAAAAAAAGAAAAAATTCAGAGAAGAGAAAAGGTCTAATCTCTCTCTAGAAAATTCATTATTTGATTGCCTCTCCTTTAGAAATAAGATTTCCCTCCCAGGAACATCCCTTAACATTTCAAGTAAGGGATTTGTACTCTGTCCAATGGTCCTTAACTCATCCTTGTCCTCCCTAGTCTATAGACTAAGGACACTAACTCTCCTTCCCTCACTCCTTTACCTTCCGACCTCCCCATGCATACACCCATTTTTGCACATACCCTCCCCATAATCAACTGCTTATAATATTTAAATCAATTCTCTAACTTCAGTTATCTGTCATCCCCAGATCTTTGATGTCCAAGCTCCTCCTGCTTTCTACTCAGCAGCTTTCTTGCCACCTTTTCCCCCAAACCTAACCTCCCAGATAATGTTGTCCCCTCTCATAACCAAACCTTCATTCACTACTCACTAGGTTATCACTAGCCTACCTTCTTTATCCCCTAATCAAATTATCTCTCCTTCTATCAATATTTTACTAATGGTGAGTGATTGTGATCCGCTGGCGAAACTTAAACTCATCCCTATAGTCTTCAACAACCCCTTTTCACTCATCTTATCACAAATTAAGATGCTCCAAGTAGGAGCAGCCAATTGGAACACAACTTTGGTTGCATTTTTCATAGATAAGTGTCCTCTTTTACCCTTTATCAAAGCCTAGACATAAGCATTATGGTCTAAATTTGGATTGGATCAAGCAAGAGTCACAAAAGAAGATTAATTTCTGTTTAAATTTAGAAACAATATAGGTATATCACAAGTCATGGAGCAAGGCCCTTAGCATTGAAGAGGTAAGCCTTTGTTTCTAAGAAAATGGAGAATAGGAGTGACCCTAGACAAAGCCTCTCTTAAAACTATTCTAATATGGATATGTTTTTACAATATCCCACTGGAATATTAAACAACAATGTGATTAAGTTATTTAGCTAGTGCAATTGGAAAACTGCTACGATTAGATAAACAGACTGCAGTATAAAGAGGGTAAGATTTGCAATATTATGTGTGGAAGTAGACAAAACTTGTGGCTTCCTGATTCACTTAAGATTCTCAACCTAAGTGAGGATGGAGAGCTTCGATCGATAGATATTCTACTTTCTTACCCCTGGAAACCATATCAACGACTTTAATACAAAATATGGATACTAAAACCAAAATCACCAAACCCCACCCTCAACCAACAAAAGCACCATCTATGCCTCAATCCTCCAACATCCCTTCAGAAATGAACAGACAAGATTCATCACTTAATCTTACTCTTATAGCTAACCAAAATTAATATTCCCCATACCAATCTAATAGAAACTCCATGTTTATCTTAAAATTCATCAATTCCTTTACAACTCCCTAACACCATATCTACCCCAATCAACTCAGCGAGCTGTGAACTTTGCATGGCAGATCTGGAAAGTCAGGAGCATCTTCTATTCAGAAGCAGCTTCACCAAGGAGATCTAGGCACAACTGCAGGCCTTACTAAGCATCACCAATTATGCCTCTTCTTGGAAGGAAACTATCAGCCGGTTAGGGAGTCTGAAACTGTTGAATCAAAGTAGATTACAAGGAAATCAAGATCAAATGGAGCACTTTAATTTACAACATCTGGAAAGAGAGGAACTATAGGACATTCAGTCAACAAAATCGTAACTCAGCAGAAGTTTTCTAGGAAATTGTTCTACATAGTAGACTGACCTTCTTAAGGAGAGGGATAGCAAGTAATTTATCTGCTAACATGAAACGGAGATGGTCTATGGTATGATATATCTTGTATACCCAGTACTAGGAACTGTTGATGTCCTTTTTCCAGGTCCTTTGACTTTGTAAACCCAACCAATCTAGTCCTTTTGTATTAACTAGATATGGTGCATCCTTGTATTGTGCAAGCAAAGCATGAATGAAATACCCAACTTACTTTTGAAAAAAGAATATCACGCTCAACGACACTTGGGAAGGATTATTTTGATATACAACCTTAGCCTTTGTTTGGATGGAAGGAAAGCAAGGGAATTGCATTTCTCTTGGTTTCCATTGTTTGGATAAAATTAAGTAAAGGGAAAGGGAGAGAATGGAGGGGAATAGGAGAGAAATTTGGTTTAAAAATATTTCCCACCAAATTGGTGGGAAAAGAGGGAAAATGGAAGATAAGATAACCTTATTATAAGTAAATTACCGTTATATCCTTATTAAATCTAACAAGTAAAGATAAACAAGTTCTATAATCAAGGGCATAAAGGTCTTACAAATTTCTCTTCCATTCAATTCCCTCCTTTGATAAATTAAGAAAACAAACAAGAGAAAGGAAATCACATTTCTCTTCTATTCTTTTCTCTTCTTTTCCCCTCAATATTTCCTTTCCTTTCTCTTGTGCAATTAAGGATCCAAACAAAGGCTTAAGGTGATTGATGCCCTCTCTTTAAAATAATCAAATTAGTTCTTTCATGTAAAAGTCAACTCACAACTGATTCCTAAAACTATCCAAATCGCTTTTGTGTATGCCTCAAATTTTGCCTTTCAAAGAAGGTATTTATGGAATGATATTCAAGAACTAACTAGGAGCATTAGAGGTCTCTGGATAGTGTTAGGTGATTTTAACTGCATCTTATACTCACATGAATTTGAGCAATAAAGATGGAAGAACATATGAGGAATTCAGGGAATGCCTAGCTATAGATGTAATGTCTTCATATGGTATAACAAACATGAGAGGCAACATCATGTAGTGAAGAAACTTGACAGATGATTCATGAACATATAATGGATGGCAAATCCTCCAATAGCTTAAGAATCTTTAACCCACCAGGCTCAGATCAGTCATCTCTTAAAAGCAGAATGGTCCCCTATGTCAAGCAGTTGAGAATCCCATTCAGATTTTTTAACTTCCTCACTAAGCTAGATGGATATGAGAATGTGATTGAAAGGGGACTAGATCATCCAATTGAAGGATATATGGCTTACAAACTAAGTTCCAGACTGAGGAGGATCAAGGAAGAATTAAAGAAACTTCATAAACAGCACTTAAAAAATGATCTGTCCAAAGAGATAGAGAGAACTAGAAAAGAATTAATGTCAGCCAAGAATGCAATTTATACAGATCCCTTATATAGAGGACTGCAGTAGGAGGAGAGTTTTAAGATCAAATCTTACCTTACTACTTTAGATGCCTACAATTTGCTGCAAAACAAAAAGAAGAATATTCTGGTTCAAACAAGGGAATTCCAATATAGCCTACTTCTATAGATCTATCATACATAGACTAAACAATAACAAGATATCAGACATTCTATGTCTGGATTCCAATTCTAATCCATGTTTTGATTAAGATCAACTAAAGGTCTTAGCCTTAAATCACTTCAAATCCTTCCTTAGAACTGAGTCAGACATGACAAGTACACCCTCACTACTTTTAGAATTCATCTCCCCCTCTCTTAACCAAGCCCATATTCAATCTCTATGAAAACCTATTACCAATTAGGATATTAATAATGCTGTCTTTAACCTGAATCCACAAAAAGCCTTAGGATCTAACGATTTTAATGCCTTTTTCTTTCAAAATACCTAAAAGATGATAGGAAACCAAATCTATTGAAGAATTTTTTCACTCAAACTCACTCAAAACATGTAAACAAAACCTTTCTCTATTTAATTCCTAAAATTCCTAACCTCACCTCCTTTTACGATTTCATACTTCTATCTTATCGCAATTTCATATACAAAATTATTCTAAAATTTTGTCCTGGAGATTGAAGCTACTTATGAATTTGCTAATACAATTTTCTCAGTCTGCTTATAATGTAAGTCACATCTTGATTGCTCGGGAAAATTTAAAGGAATATCACTCCACAAATTCCATAAAAAGTTGTTCCATGAAGATTGACATCTCAAAGGCCTTTAAAACTCTCAATTGGTGGTTTATTCTACACATATTACAAGCCTTTGGTTTCCTTTAGATTTCCACTAATTAGGTACACCAATGCATATCCATGGTATTTTATAGTGTACTCATTATTAGAGAGGCCACTCACTTATTTAAGGGGTTTAAATGTAGTAGACAAGGAAATCCACTATTCCCTTATATATTTGCTCTTGCCATAGAGGTCCTGACAAGAATGATCTCTCATAACCTCTTTCCGGGGAAACCCTTCAGATATATCTATAAATGCAAGAGAATCAAACACTTTAACTTATCATTTACATATGACCTGCTCTTTCTAAGTCGAGCTGATAAGGAATCAATGCAAATTCTATTTGATTGCTTGCAAAAGTTTTATGAAATGTCAGGCCTCCTTATGCATACAAAAGCCAAATTTTCATCTCATCGCTACCAAAATTCTTAGAACAAGGCTTAGAACAAATCTTAGGGCTTCAATTGTGTAAAACACCATTCAAATATCTGATATTACCTATCTCCTCAAGCAGGTTAACCTATGATGACTGCAGACGCATATTTGATGTCATTTTAAAAAGAACTAGTATCTAGTTAAATAGAAGCTTGTCCTATTCAAGGAGAATTCAATTGATAAATTCAGTGCTCGATAGTAAGCGCATCTACTAGAGTTCTCATGTGGCCTTGTCTATGAAAATAATAAAAGATATAGAATGAGAATAAGGAAATTCCTATGGAGCGGATCAAGAAACAATAAGGGGACCCCCAAAGTTAAGTGGAAAGAAATATTCCTTTCCAGGTCTCAAGAGAGACTTGGAATCAAATCAATTAGAGTCTCCAATAAAGCACTAATGGTAAAAAGAATTTGGAGTGTATTCAATAATAAAGAAGCACTTTGGATGAAATGGATGCACGAGGAGTACATCAAAGACTCAATCTTTTGGTCCTTAAAAGCCAAAGTTAGCTCATTCAATGCTATAAAAGTCCTCTTGAATATGAGGAAGACAGTAGGTAAAGAGCTGAAATACATAATAGGCAATGGTCAAATAATGAGTTTTTGGTGCGATAATTGGTTAGAGGCTAGTCCTTTATACCTACATCCTTCATTTCACTCTCTCTGACATTTTCTCCCATTTAATGCTCGTATCAAAGCTATAATCAGTGGCAATCAATGGACTAGCTTGCCTAGGGGAATGAGACAGCTTATTGCACTCCTCCTTAACTATTCTCCCATCCATTCCAAGACAAAGTGATTTGGCCCAAAGGTACAACTAAGCAATTCACAACAGCCTCATATGCCTCCCTATTTGGGGAATGACATAGTATAAATTGGTACGATTCAGTAACCTTATATCTAAATTCTTCTTTATTATGAGGATGACAATAAAGAATAAGCTCATGACTATAGACATGATCATATGGACTGCCTTTTCACTTTACAGTCTATGTAAAACACATCCAAAAACTAGGGATCAGATATTATTCACGTCCCTACTCACCGAGGACATGAAGGAGCACTATGGCTAGGTGCAACTTATCACACATGCCTCAGTTAATAGAAGGCATAATTGACTAGGCTGTAGGGATACAATTCTCAAAAAAGAAGGGATAGCAAAATTTTAAAATGTATCTAAGTGGGGTGATCTATGAAATATGGAAAGAAAGGAACCAATGGCAATCCCTCAACTCTAAATAAGAAGCATAAGTTCTAAACAAATACATTTTCAACAAATTGAGCGAATTAATATTGCTAGAAACATCCATCAAGACAGCAACACAACAATAAAGGAAAACCAGTGCCTCTAATTACAAAATAATACATGGGGTTGCAGATATCCATTCTATAGCGAATAGCAAAATTGGAATAAAATTGGAATACCAAATTACATAGAGAGAGCATTACATGGGTGAGAATAAAATCATACTAGGAAACATATAGAGCTTGAATTATAAGATTATACATCACCAACTCCGTTAGATATACAACATCCCATCAGCCAGTAGAAATGCAATTCATCTAATACCAAGAGAAAAAGGCTAATTCACTTTAGATTGTTGAAGGAATATACGGTGTTTGGGATATTACCTAAATAACAAGTCAATTAAAAACATTATGGAGGATAGGGAACGAGCCAAAAGGAACACAACTAATTAACCACATCAAGAATCAAATGGAAATAGGATGATAGGTCAAAGGAACCAACATCCCCGAAACCTGGATTGAGTAACATTTACAAGCTGTTTGGAATCACCTAAATTGAATTCAATTGTAGTATTGAATTCAATTCAGGTGATTGGAAACACACAAAAAAGATAGGTTCAATTCATGAATGTAATTGAAACTCCTCCCTTTTATAAATTGAATTCACTCCTCCAAGCATCGGAATTGAATTCACTCCTCCAAGCTCCATGCCCTATCTCCCCTCTCTTCTCTTCTTTATTGTGACTCGTGAGTTTTAACTTTTAACTAATAAAAATATGTTTAATTATATTTGTAATTTTTATTTTTAGTTATAATTTTTCTAATTTTTATAATTTATGAATATGAAAAATTAAATTTTATTTTCTATTTTTATATAAACATTTAACTCACTTAAAAAATTATAATATTAAAATTAGCTATTTTATAATTTTAATTTTATAAAATAAAATATCTCTTTTTTAATTCTATTAAAATTTAATAAAATATAAACGTTATTGATTTTTATATTAATAAATAAAATTACTCTTATTATTTTATCAAGTTACTATTACTACATTTCATTAATTATAAAAATATATAATTTTTAACATATAATCCTAATTAATTTTACCTAGAATTATAATATTTTAATAATAATTAATAATATATTAACCACCGATTTATAATTATCAATGAACCTTTTTACTTATATACCATAATCCTCGTCATTCAATCGAAAATCATATGATATAATTGCATTGTGAAAGTTAATATAATACTGCCTTGAGTACTACATATATATTAATTGTAACAATTTGCACATTTTATACTCGTGATCCTTCTGAACAAAATACATTTGATTATTTCATATATTATTTTTATCTATTTTTCTACTTAAGAATACTTTCTTTACATTTGATGTAATTAAGATCTATTATGGTCACCAAAACTAGAATTAATTAGAATAAAGAAAATAATCTTATTATTTAATAAGATTATTTTTAGTCAATAGTAAAAATGTCATATGAAATAATTGAATTCATTTTGATTGTGTTCCAAACAGTATAATTGAATTCAATTCTAATATTACTGCGTGTTCCAAACAGTATAAATTGAATTCAATTCAATCTCATTAATATAATTGAATCTAATTCGTTAATGAATTCAATTAGAAGGTTTCCAAACAACCCATTAAGGACAACTGTCACGATAGGTTAGAGATTGAAGACTAGGATGTGAATTGTTGATTTGGATAATATATAAGGATAAATATAATTTGTTAGACTGGATAAATATACGAGGACAAATACAATCTGTTAGACTGGATAAACATATAAGTTTGTTAGAGTTTTTCTTAAATATAATTATATCCAAAGTATAATTTTACCTCTATATGTTGCCGCCGTATAAAAGAAGAATGTACTACAATTTCTAAAAAGTCATTGTTTTACATGATATCAGGGTAGTATCAAATTTCTGGTTTATTTTTGAAGAGTGTTTACTTAAAATTGTAAAACAGCGTAACATCACATGAACCAGGAGAGCTCCACGTAAAACAATGTAACGTCAAAGTTTATTATTACTCAAACTCTAAGCGTATCCAGTATCACGTAACCTCAAACTAGAAACTAGCAAAACAGCTTGTCGCCACTGCCTGTTCAAGGTGTTCCAGTCACTGTCCAATCTACCACAGACATCGTCTGTTCATCTATCAACTGACAACCAAGCAACTTCATGCTGCCAATTTCTCCAGTCGGATCAACACAATAGCCAAACAGTGGCTACCATGACAATTAAGCAACTTCACGCTGCCAATTTCTCCAGTCGCATCAACACAATAGCCAAACAGTGGCTACCATGCAACTTCATGCTGTCAATTTCTCTAGTTGAGCAACACAATAGCCAAGTAGTGGCTACCACTGTATGCTTGTATTTGCATCTACTTTCCCATAAAGCTCCAACATCCGAATACGTTTCACAGCATTAATGTATCAACACTCCTTCAAACCAATGTAATGTGTGTCAACGACCAGGCCTTCTTCACAGCCGTACTAAAACACACAAACTGCACTCCACTAACATTTCAATAGTCCCGCAACTACCATCATTGCACCACACCAACACCCATCTCAACCTCTTATTGTTAGCCCTCCTATTGTATATGAACCAAAGCCTTTGAAACCTATACTCAAAAAAACCAAATGGACTCTAGGAGATCTCTTTTCTTAACAACAAATAACCCACCAACACAATCAATTATCATCCAATAAGACCATTCTTCTTTTCTATCAAGTATTATGCTCGACAAAACCAATTACTCATTATGGTCTCAACTTATGAAGAAGCATATAGGAGCATGAGATAAGGCCGGATTTCTCACGAGGGTAAGAGAAAAACATGCACCTGAGAACCAAAATTTTAAGACATAGATTATTGAAAATCAAAGAATGAAAAGTTGACATATTGATTCAATGATTCTGTCGCTGATGCAACGATTTATTCATCTTCCTACTACCTGAGAAATATGTGAGGTGATGTCAAAAACTTTCTATGATAGATATAATGAACTCGTCTCTTTGAATTGAATAAAAAATCTTTTTCAACTAGATAAGACAGTAGACCATTATCAACATACTACAATGACCTTGTGGCTGTTTTTCAGGAAATTGATCGTAGGTCAACTTCTCAAGAAGGGACTATTAAAGGAATAGTCTAATCACATTCAGCAATGACTAGACTTCGACTTCATATTTCACTAAGTGGACTTGACTTTGAATTTGATCAAGCTCGGGGAGAGATATTATGTAAAGACCCAAAACTTGACTTGGCAAGTACATATGAATATGTAAGGAGAGAGTATTAACAAAGATAGAAAATTAGAGGATCTCTCAATCTCTAAACACTCAGTGTTGTTGGCTAATCAGAACTAACAAGGATCATCATCTAGCCCAAGAAAGAATCAAAAACATCAACCCATTGGAAAGTCTAATAATTTTGTGTGTGATTATTATGGTGAAACAGGTCACTTGAAATAACGTTGTTGCAAAATTATTGGCTATTCTGACTGGTGGGATTTAAAAAAAACACAAAAATACAGTTAGAAAGTTTATGGTGACAACTATGAATGAAGTGGAATCTAAAGGAGAGGAAACATTAGACCATGGCAAATATTACTCATTTAGGTATTGTAGGTAAGGCAAATGCTTCCTCTATAATTTCTAGGAAAGATATATAGATTATTGGTACATGTGCATTTTATCACATGATTAGAGTTTCTAGCTAATTACAGTCCATCAATCCATTCCCTCAATCCATTATTTCGTCAACTAATGGTAGTATGTGCACTATTATTGGGAAAGGATCTGTTACTTTGTCTAATTATCTTATACTAAATTTAGTTTTATTCGTGTCATCCCTTGAGTATAATCTCTTATTTCTTAGATATATTATTTTTGTTGTAAAACGTACTATAACTTTTTGGCCCTCATTATGTGTTTTGCAAGATATTCTAAACCAGAAGACTTTTAGTTATGGTATTATATGAGACAAACTATATTACTTGGAATTAATGAAGAATGGAGGACAAAATTTTGTTTATGCATATTAGACTAATAATGAAGAAAAAGCCCAAGCAATTATTTGGTTATGGCATTAACGGTTGAGTCATCTTTTTGTTGGATATTTTAAGAAAATTACAGCCACATCTTTTTTTCAAACTTAAGTGATTCAGAATTTTATTGTGACGTCTGTGAACTTGCAAAAAGTCATCTTGTTCCTTTTTTCCTAGTTTAAATAAAATTTTTAAGCCATTTGTGGTTATACATTCAGATATATGGGGACCTACAAAAATTTCTTGATTGTCTAAGGCTAAATATTTTGTTACGTTGATTGATCAATGTACACGTATGACTTGAATGTCACTACTTACAAAAAAAAAGGTGATGTTTGTATTGTATTTTGAGAATTTCGCAACATGGTGAGCACTCAACATCATAAACCAATTTAGGTGTGGCAAACTGATAATGCTATGGAATTTGTGGATACCATTCTTGGAAATTTGTTGAATCAGCTTGGAATTCGGCATCATACTTTATGTACTTATACTCCATAACAAAATGGCTTAGTGGAAAGGAGTAACAGAAAAATATCAGAGGTACTCCATGCTTCTCTCTTTGGGATGAATATGCCATATTTTTATTAGGGAGAGGAAGTAAAATCTACGATTTATCTCATCAATAGATCACCATCTCAGGTTTTAGTTTTCAAACTCCTCAATAGAAAATGCAATCCTTACTTTCAATTCCTCATCTCCCTAACCTCGAACCTAGAGTTTTTGGCTATACAATGTACGTTCATATCCCTAAGATCTTAAGAGCTAATCTCAATCCTTGTGTAAAAAGATGTGTGCTTTTTGGATATTCAGATTTCAAAAGGGGAATTAGTGTTATGATCTTTAAACTCAAAAATTGCATACAACCTTGGATGTCTCTTTTTGGGAGTTAGAAACCATATTATTTAGGGGGAGTTTCAACTTCTTCCCTTTAGGGATAGAATACTGGAGGAGGGAATATGTTACAAGGCATATCAGGAAATTCATATGAGTGCTTAGAATTGGAAAAAGTTGTCGATATTCCAAGCAATGCAGATGAGTGAACATCCTAGTAATACAAACTTGCCTACTTTAACACCATTAATCAAAGGGTCAATCTAGAATATCTAAAATGGCAACTCTCAGGTAATCTCAAGTCTAGTATTTAATAATTCTAGTAATAAATTTCTTGTTCCTCTTTGAGATACCCATAAAGATCAAATAAAGGTGTACCAAAGAAACAATATGAACCTAATCCTAACTCTAATGTCAAATTCCCTAACAATAATTATGTTTCCACTCAAAAATTTTCTGATTCATATGAATATGTTATTAATCAATTATCTAGTGTTTCTATTCCTAGTAATGTGCAGGAAGCTTTGAATGATCCAAAGTGGATTAAAGCAATGAATGAAGAGATGAAAGCCTTGCAACCAAACTCTACTTGGGACCTTATTTCATTATCCAAAGGAAGGAAAACAATTGGGTGTAGATGGGTATATACTGTGTAAGGTTGATGGGAACATATACAAATATAAAGTAAGGCTAGTTGTAAAGGTTTATATACAAAAGTATGAAGTAGATTACCAAGAGCCCTTTGCACCAGTAGTTAAGTTTGATACATTCTGCATTCTCATCTTTATTATAGCAAGTCAGGAATGGTCCATAAAACAATTTGATGCTAAAAATGCTTTTCTCAATGAGGATATAAAAGAAGATGTATATATGGAGTTGCCACCAGGAGTGAAGCTTGGTTCATCAAATAGAAATAAAGTTTGTAAGTTGAAAAAATTATTGTATGGGCTCAAGTAATCACCTAGAGCTTGGTTCGAGAGATTTTCAATGACAATGAAAGCTTTTGGTTATAAACAAAGTGGTTCATATCATACCTTGTTTATAAAACACAAAAAAGGTAAAGTAATGGTTTTAATTGTGTATATTGATGATGTGGTACTGACAAGAGATGACTGTGAAGAGATGAAGCTCCTACAAGGACACCTAGCCACTGAATTTAAAATGAAAGACCTAGGAAAACTTAAATACTTCCTAGGTATTGAGGTAGTAAGGATAGATCAAGGAATTTCTATTTTGCAAAGAAAATACGTACTTGACCTCTAGACTGAAATTGGAATGTTTGCCTGTAAACTAGTTAAAACACCTATGGAAATGAATCATAAACTTGGAATTTTCCCAAATAAATTTCCAATAGATATAGGGCACTATCAACAGTTAGTTGAGAGTTAATTTATCTGTCTCATAGTAGGAAGGATATAACATATGTAGTGAGCGTTGTTGGTCAATTTATGCATTAATCGAGTGAAGAGCATATGGATGCAATATACCTAATCTTGAGGTACTTAAAGGCTCTCTAGGAAAAGGTTTATTCTTCTCAAAGAATGGTGTTTCCCACATTAAAGGATACAGTGATGCAGATTGGGCAGGTGATCAAACAACCAGAAAATCTATATCTAGTTATTTTATTTTTGAGGAAGGAAATCTTGTAATTTGGAAAAGCAAGAAACAAAATGTTGTTGTAAGGTAAAGTGTAGAAGATGAGTTTCGAGGTAAGGCTCATAAAATATATTAATTATTATGGATTCAACATGTTCTATCAGATTTGAAGATTGAGCATACAAAACCTATGAATCTTTATTGTGATACTAAGGCTACTACTGAGATTGCACAAAATCCTGTACAACATGATCGTTCCAATCATGTTGAAATTGAGAGACATTTCATTAAGAAAAAGTTAGATTAAAAGATTATTTAGTTTTCATATGTCAAGTCTAAAGATCGATTTATTGATGTACTTACAAAAGCAGTTTCAAAAAGGGTGTTTCATAATGTGATTGGCAAGTTGGGCATGTTGGATATTTATGCTCCAACTTTAGGGAGAGTATGGATGTAACTTGTTGATTTGGATAATTTACAAGGATACATATAATCTATTAGATTGGATAAATATATAAGGATAAATATAATTTGTTAGACCGGATAAACATAGAAGATTGTTAGAGTTTTTCTTACAATAAAATTCTAGTCAAAGTGTAATTATATCTCTATATATTGTCTCCATATGAGAGAAGAATGTATTATTTACCCTAAAACATCATTGGTTTACAAAGACAAACCATCTGAATCAATCATCGAGAGGTGTATTGATTAAGCGTGTAATGGAAAAAGACAACAGATGTCCCCTTCATACCTAGATATCTTGTAACCCAAATGAACTAACTCTTATTTATTTAACCTAAACATTTTGTTTTAGGCTTAAGCTTAAAGCCATCTGATTTTGTTGTTTTAACATTTTTGTTTCCTAGCTTGGTATTTCTACCATATTTGGTGATTCCAACAATATTGGTGATTATACCGATAATTCTTGAAAATAAATTCATTTAATATAGAATTAATCTCTTTTCACAATTATTATGGGACTATAAAATATCTAAATTGTCATTTAATATTACAAAGTTATATCTAATAATTTAATATAAATGCTATACAATAATAGATGATTAATTACTATAGAAACTATAAATCAAGAAACATAAATTAGATAAACAGTATAATTAACTTAACAAAAATTTTAATGACATTATACTAATTTAAATAGAGTTAAAAGGAAAAAGTTTTGGAATTATATTATTTTAGTAGTTCTCTTAATTATTAGTCTGTGTGTGAATATTAATTATGATGGATGTGTGTCAGTGTGTGCGCTCTCCTTGTGTGTGTGTGAATATTAATTATGATGGATACAAAGAATCATTAAAATAATTATTATGTGATTGAATCCAATTAAAAAATAGTGCAAAGTACTCAATTTGATCTTAGTATATATGAGTTGTAATTTACTACGAGCTAGTTTATTTTTATTTTTGATTTTTGTTTTTAAATTTAATACAAAAACTTGTTTGTTTAAATTTTTAATTTCTGTTTCTTCCGTTTTCATAAATTAAGAAACCGTGAAAAGAAATTTTACTTTTATGTTTGTCTTTTTCATAATTTGATTTGCTATCAACTAAATATGTACTATTTAATTATTTAATATTAATTGTTAATAAAATTATGAAAAATATCTTCAAAATATATAAAATTTAAATAAAATTTGATTTAATAATGAAAATAAATAATTATTAAAATAATTATTAATTTATAAATAAAATTTAATTATTTATTTTAATAAAATATAATAAAATTTTACTGATAATTTTTCAATAAATATATTATCTATAAGATTAAAATAAATTTACTTAATTAATTAATTTATAAAATAATTTACCTTTAAATTTTATCTATTATATAGCTATTACAAATAATAAAAATACAACTAAATTTACATTAACAATTAAAAAATTTATTTTATTTAAAAATTATAAAAAGTTAAAAATTACAGTAAAAAAATAGAAATGAAACCAAACACCCCCTACATATTTAAGTTTGAGCTTAATCATCTATTTTTTAGTCAATTCAAGCAATCAGATGAGTGTTTTTTCAAATGACAGATCCTAGAGAAAAAAAAAAAAGAACAAGAAAAGAGAACAAGAAAACCCTATTCTTCAATAAAATCCTATTTTTTAATACTATAGTAATTCATGATCTCAATCCTTCTGTATCCGATGAACTGCTTGGACTAGCTAGCATGGTTGAACGTTGGTTGTTTTGTAGTTTATATTAATATATGTTTTCAATCTTTTAGGGGAATTCATTTACGGGGGAGTAGAGCAAAAGAACCGTTCAATGTTCTGCCTCTTATGGGGTCGGGGTCATTTTATGTTCACTCGACTTGACGTGAAGGTGGAGATCAATAAATGTCTGACCAACTTGAAGTAAACAAAATTCTGTCTTGGCACAGCATTTCTACACCTGGGCTAGCATTTCCACAAGCAGTAACATAAGTCTTATTGTGAAGTATGATTGCCAACGCATGACAACTACCAACTTATGATCTAATCAATGAAATGAATATGAAGGATGAACAAGGGTACGAGAAGCGAGCCCGGCGACTCGTTGCAAGGAATTTATTCCACTCTGTTCTTGTCACACCAGATCAAGTCCGCTCCTTAAATGACTTCCTATTTTAATGAGTTGAATTTCTTTTTTACAAAGAGTTGAAGAGCTGATTCCAATTGAACATTGGATTGGTGAAAGATAAATACCACATTCCAAAAGCTAACCAACACAAAAGACATTCACCTTGTCAACTCCACAAAAGGTAAGAAAAGGCAACCTCAGAGGCTCAGTTATACTACGCCATAAAATATATCTCAAGTTTTGGCAGAAAACTGCTTTAGTCAAATCTGGAACCTATATTAAAAGCATTAGGAACGTGGCAAACGGAACTCAAACTAGAAGCAATGGCCTTAATTAGGAAACAAGCGTAGCGGTGCTTTCGTCATTAAGTTGATTATTTGACCAAATACATCCAGTCTTACATTTAACCACATGCCTATTGTCCATCTCCACAGTCCGCTAACCATAATTTCATAGAACAGTAAGCCCGTAACAGCAGCACTAAGCCAAACATCTGATGCAAGGCACAAACTATACAAGAAGCATTCTCATCAGATTCTCTACCTCATGTTTTCCCTCCTACGCACATAACGAGTTCGGTCATTGTATCTTGGTCTGTCGTTAGCCCTCTGTGGCTGTGGTTCTACCCTCCTCTGCCTTTCAGGAGGTCTCTGAACTATCTCCCCATTCACAAACAACTCAGCTGCAAAATCAAGAAAGGTAAGCAAAGTTTAACTCAAATCATAATGGATGTCAGCTCTCAAGATTACAACACTTCAAAAGTTCTTCAATTGCATAATGCATTTAAGTTAAAAGAAATCAGCGCCATTGATCTGTTCGCATCGGTCAATAAAATTAACATAATTTATTTTCCTCCCCTCTCCTATCAAACTTGAACTAACACAGCCACACAAAAGACAAAGGTAGCTGCAACGTTTTGAAGATCTAAATAGACCATGAAATATCATCAGCACCATAAAAAAAGTTTAAGAAGAGATTCAAGTAAAAGTCGCAATCAAATTCAAATCTCAGCATAGTCACTGTGCCAAATGTACTAATTAACAATAAAGACAATCAGAAATTTCAAATATAAGCAGTCACTGAAAATTCCAGCTTACCAAATGTGCTAATTAACAATAATGACACTTCTGTAAATTTCACATCTAAACATAGTCATTGAAATTTCAGATTGTCAAGATGAACTACTTAATGATGGAGACCACAGTAAACTTCAAATCTGTGAGTAGTCACTGAAAAATTCAGTTTGCCGAGATGTACTATTTTATAAGAAGACAATAATAAAAGTAGACTCTAAGGCATTAAAAGGTAAGGTTGAAATATACAGTGCAAAAATTAGCAAACTCTACACAAATATGAATCAAATGATATATGAAGAATTTGTCCAATGTAACTCGTTTTATGATAGAAATAGAGCAATATTTGATTCACAATTGAAAAAGCTGCACCAATCACATAATCTCTATGATGTAAAATGACACAACAAAATCATGTCATCTCCACTGATATTCAGCTACATAACATGTATGCATACGTAAGAATTACGTGGAGAGAAGCTTTAGTGTAAGTCCATTAGCATTCAAAGCTAAACATTGCCTATCTGACTTTTTAGCTTTGCCAAGATGGACTATCAGTTGACTTAAAGTTGAAATTGCAAACTTCTCATAACATACTGCACCAAACTTTAATTTTTGACAAAGCATACATAACATTTCGTTTGCAATGCACAAATACATGCATTCAGTGGCACTAGAATACTAAAACATGGTACATCAAAAATTGCAATGATCAGCACAGAAACATACCACCGTAATCCTTGTACTCAGCGTCAACATAAGAATCCGGAAGAACAAACAGAACACCAGGTAGCCCTGTAAGCATAGAACCCCCCAAAAAAGAAATAAATTCACAAAAAAATAAGAAGCAAAAAGAACACTTAATAACCCGAAGAAAGAACAAAAAAAGTAACTAAAAACCATACCTTCAAGTTTGTTAGAGGTCTCCTCATCAATCTCACATCCAAATCCGAAGTACCTCTCACAAGAAACATTGTAAATCTTTTTCTTCGCTTCCTCCTCGCTAATACACACACAATCACAAACAAATCACACAATATAAACCAGTAAACCTAAAAGCTTCAAACTTTGTTGAAACCCAAAAGAAAATGTCTGATTTATAAGAGACTCGTTTACCTGCCAACAACTTTAGCGAGAGTTTGAATGTAACAATCAATCATCTGTTGTTTGGTTGCTCCCTCACCACCAGGCTTGTCCATGACTATGAGCCAGTGCTCGTAATCGCATCCAGGGAAAAGCGGCGCCATTTCATTGGGCGGCCGGTCGCTGAAGTTCGACCCTGAGTTCAAAGGCGAGTAGGATGAGTTGCCACTCCGATTGACTCGGCAACGAATAGAACTAAGTCTGCTGGGGGCGATTAATTGAGCAGTTGGGAGCAAAGATCGCCGGATAAAAAGGAGAGACGGCAGTGACAGAGGACGGGTCACACAGACGGACGAGGAGGAGGAAACAAGCCTTTTTTGGAGAAGGACGGCGAGGTGGCGAGACGTTGTGGAAACTAGGGTTCGAGTTAGTGTTTGCGCCATTGAAGATTTGATGTTTGCGATAGCGAGGAAGCCGACAGGTTTATGATAAGGGTTTTTCGGGTTTCATTAATATAGTCAAGATTGGGGGTGTTTTCGTCCTTTGTTTAAATCTTGCAAGTTTTTGTTTTCCAAATTTGTTATAAAGTGAATTTTGAGCATAATTTTTAATTATATATCGAAACTTTTATGCCAACCAAAATTCATGTTTTGAAATAATTTTTTCTAAGCAACAACTGCTGCTGATGCGCAAAGTAAAAAGGTTATTTTCAAATTTTATTTTCATTTGAATATGATATAATTTTTTATATTAAAGGAGATATTTTTAATATTTTTTAGTTATTTATAATTTTGTAAGAATTTAAAATATATAATTACTTTTAGTTCTTCAAAAATTTGAGAGTCACGATCTCATTATTAAGTGGTAGTTTATCATAAGTCTAATAAATGAATTTGAGCTTCAAACATGACATAATATTATTTAATAATTAAAAATATATAATTATTGAAACTAACGCTTACTTTTGTTTCATAGATTTTCTTATAGTTTTATTTGTTTGTAAAATTAATAAAAATAGAAAAACTACAATTTTTTAATTGTTTTGTGTTAGTGCTAGCTCAATTTTATTTTCCTAATCTTTTTATTATGTTTGATATTTTCTTTATGTTGTTAATTTTAATCACTTTAGTTTTTGCTGAACTTTTTAATTAAATCTGTAACAATTAATTGTATTTAATTAATATTAATTTCTCATAGACTAATTTGACTTATTAGAGATTAATTTTGTATTTTAGGAAAACTTGGGTTAAATTGAAAATAAAAAACATTGGGAATCAAATTTGGAAATTGAAAAACTCTTGCATTGAAAAATTAAAAGAAATGTAAAAGGGACTAAATTGCAATTAAGGACTAAAGTGCAAGACAAATAAAAAGACCGGGCAACTTTAGAGAAAACAAAGGAACAAAACGACAAGGACCAAGGACCAAAGCATGAAATGGTGGTAAAGAAAGGCAGAAAGTCCAAATTGGGGCTTAACCTTTTTTAGTTTGATCAGTTTAGGACTTAATATTAGACCCCGTTTCTGGAGCCTAATATCTGGAGTCATGAAACTTGAGCGTATTATCCTAAAGGGTTATTTCAGTAAAATCTTATAGCTATCATCGATTCATCTTCATTCTCTGATACTATAAGTTGTTGGGCACCCCACTCTCTCGAGATACGTACCTGATGTCCTGAATGAAATCCGAACACGCACCCCATGGGTATATTATTAGACTTCATTTCTTATGCTCATTTTCATTTCATAATTCAATCACTCATCATTTCTTTTCTAACATTATTTGCTCTTATTATCAAATTCTCATTCATTTTAGCTTGATACATTTTACTCCTTTTCTTTGAATCAAAACTTCAATCATATGAATATCTTTATTCCCAAACAAACTCATCCCTTTGGTACTTTGATATCAACCATTCATTCACTAATGTTATTCCAACATTACAAGATCACACATTATCCAAACTCTCATTTCTTTTTATAAATTTCTCCAAATTTTCAGACCTTCAGGTCTATTTTCTATGAACATTCTGACAAGAAAGATGAAGTAATTTGATAATACTTTCTTCTAGAAAAATGTTCCCCTATTATCTTAAGTTTCTAATGACATCAAAATCATTCAATTTGGTTCAGTAATCTGAAAGTTACACTACAAACATTTTCGGACTATTATTACACTAAAACAGTACACTAAACTTCCATCCAGAAATTGAAAGTCTTAGAGATTGAATTAAAATTCTATTTTTTCAGATAATTTGTAGCTCTATGTCTTTATTTTATGTTGAAATAAGAATTATCTCATTCGAAGCTCTACAGATCAAGATATCATTAAAATATCGAAGTATGTTCAGTAAAATAACCAATTCATGCTCTTCCAATCGATTACCTCACTTTCTTTCCATTAAACTTTTTCAAATCAACACCAAAGGCTACCAATTTTTATGGAGAGATAGAGGAATGTGTTAGGAAACTATTGCTTCAAAAATCAAGTCATTTAGAGGTCAGATGACAAAGTTATGACCAAACGAATCAAATATGTTCAGGTTTGGGAAAACCTGCTCGTCACGATTGTGACTTTTGAAAATTTTTACAGTCACAATTGTGACTCTTCATTTTTCTTCTACCCGACCTATTTTGGAAAAATAGACATAACTTTCACTAGAGATGTCGGATTAAGGTCATTTTTAGATTGTTTCGAAGAAGACTTCTAGACCTACAACTTCCATAAGACCATGAAGACAGTTTTGGCCTCTAAAAGGGTCAAAATTTCAATTTAATGTAGCTATCCCGTATGTACATCCCATGCAACATTACTAACTTATAATGATCATATATCTCAATTCCAAAATCCAAAAATTTCATACTTTATATTATTGGAAATCTAGAAAGATAATTTACAACTTCTAAGAAGATAACTTTGTCCAATTCAGTCTAAATCAATACAGTTTTTTTCCCAGAAGTCAGAACAAAAATTCTTATCCTTATGAAAACTTGAAAATGCAATGTACAAACTTTGAGAGTCATGAGCAAAAACGCAGTCATATTCCATTAGCATCAAAAGATAAGAGTTTTACAAAGCTTTAATGGGCATTTCAAGCCACAATACATCAATGTCTAAAAAAAAAATCCAAAATGCAAAAGATACATGAATAATACTTGAAATGCAGCTAAAGCCTTATATTCTTAAAATCTCACTTGAAATACAAAAATATGTACAATCGGAGTGATGCCTTGACTCTCTTTCACTCGATCTCTTGCTCTTCACCTGGAGATGGGAAGGAAAGGGCGTGAGCTTAAAAGCTAGTGGGTAACAAGTTTATAATGGAGAACAAGCAAAGTTATTGAAAATATTCATTTGTCATAGAAAGTTCATATTAAATTCATAAAGCACATGTTTCTCAAATTTTTCTCATGTAATCCAATCAACAAACAACACAATTTATGCATTCATCAACTTGTTCACAAATCATAAACATATAAGTACATCAGAATGGTTTGGGTAGGTCCATAAACATAACGTATTGACACATTCCCACATAATAGTCTTGTGTAGTCGTAAATAGAACACACTATCGCAATCCCACATAATGGTTTTGCGTAGCCATGAACTTAGGGGAGGCAGCGAAGGGGCTCCATACCACTAGCGGGTAAGCGGGAGAAGCCTTTAGTCTAAGTGCACTTGACATATAGAATGGACCAAACTAAACCCACATAATCATGCATTTTCACAACTTGTAAAAATGTTGCCCAAAATGACACTTTTCTGAAATTTAATTTCATAAACATAAAGTCTTTTCAAAGTCATTTCCATATCAGTTCATAATTCATCCACAAAATTCATATACAAAACATATAGCACTATCTCAAAGCATTTAAAGAACAATAAATGCACATTTATAAAGTAGTTGGAAATCATTTAATTCCATTTATTTGAAAGAACCATTAATGGCTTATTAACTCGATTATAAAAATATAACTCACATTGAATTCATTGCTTGAGACTTGTTCAAAGATGCCCTTACTCTTGCTTCTGTTGCCACTCTTGATTTTTTTTAACAACAACAAAATCCCAATTCAATAGGAATTCTAATTTGAGAACCCTAAGAAAATACATTCACTAAATCAATCCTATAATACTTAAACCCATGAATTTCCTAAGCTCGATAAACTAAAATCCTTTTAAAATTCCAAAAGATTCAAAATGGGCTTACCTTGATTCTTCACCAAATAAAGAGACATTTGGTTATAATGGAAGCTCTACTCTTCCTCTTCCCTTTTCTCTTCTTGAACAACTCAAAATCTCTCTTGAAAGCTAAGAAAAATTGAGACCTAACTCAAACTTCCTTCTTTTCTCTCTTCTCCACGACACTCTCACTTCTTTCTCTCTTTTTCGTGCTTCTCTCTTCTCTTCACGTTTTTGCTTCTTCTTTCAAATGCAAGACAACCTTTCTCCTCCCCTTTTTAACCCTTAATGAGTATAAAATTCCCATTTTGCCCTTCCTTATATGCCTTGTATCTTTTATCCTTAAGTGATCTCCCAAAAATGCCCTTCATGCAATACACTCTTACTAATTTAATTCAACTAAACCATATAATAAAATCCTACTAACATTTGCATAATAATTAACTCCAAATAAAATAATCTACTAAGACCTCATAATTAATTTAAATCATGCTTAATTCAACAAGACAAAAATTCGGGGCTAACACTTAAACTTGTAACTTGCTCAAAGAAGGTCTAAAATTTCACGAGTCTGCTCAATTTAAGGCATTTTGGACAAAAATTAAGGCGTATTTTACGCACGCCATTACATGCAGGCCAGTTAGTCTTTAATTGTTACGCTAAGAACACACAAGTTATTCTCTAGGCCAAGTGAAATTTAAGAAAAAAAAATTAATTTCATTTAAAATTCTACTCTTCAATCCTAAATCAATCATTTTTTCAACAGGTGTTTTCACCCTGTTTCTCTTCTCTCGGTTGTGCCTTCACTCTAATCCCTGCACGTATCATCACTTCACGCATGTGCCTTCACTCCAATCTCGCTTCTACCTTCTATATAGTGTGAGCTCTCTCTTTTGGCATTAGAGGTGAATGGGTGGTTGGGTTTTGGAGATTTGAAACATATATGTTCTCTAATTGAAGACCCAAGTAGGTAATGATTCATGCTCCTTTTTAATTTTTGTATATAATTTCTGGTGTTTGAATCTTCACTTTATTCCTTTGCCCGCCCTTTTTTCCAAGTTTACGAAAAGTTTTGTTAACAATGTTACATTTAGGTAAATTACTTTATCTTTTTAAAATGAGTTTGATTATAGGGTTGAATAACGTGTAGAATATAATTGTTTTCATGTGCAATTCTATTATACATTTGTATGTAGGATATGATCAAGTTTTTTCTTCCCTATCTACTTGACATTGTACATAGGATATAATTTATGTCACTTGGTTTAGCTTCATTGGTGATTATCCATGTTTTGTTTATCTCTAACCGCTAGGTTTAAGATAAAGTATGACATTCATAGAAGAGATGCATATTATCCATATTTTGTTTATCTCTATCCACTGGGTTTAAGATAAGGTATGACATTCATGGAAGAGATGCAGATTCTTAGGAGCAAACAAATTCAGTCATGTAGACATCATTTAGCTATCAATGGGTGAACAATCAATATTACAACATTGTGTTGTAATACTTGAGAATGAGTTCAAGTAGTAGTTCTTCAAGGTAATAAGGTTGATTAGAGGATTCAATTTGTTGTTTTCTTGGTTGTAATTTTGTGTTAGGTTGAAATTTTTGAAATTTTCATCTTTAGCAGTAAAGGGACGCGTTCTAAGATTGATTTGAGGTCATACAAACTAATTTCTTCAACTTACCTAGTTGAATGGGACTATGATGGAGAGGCTAAATATTGTTACTGTAACTTGAAAGCACCTAGATGGACTTCGTAGACTGATGAAAACCCAAGAAGAAGGTTTTATGGCTATTGACACTTTCCATTAATTTTGGTACATTTTTATGTTATTTTAGCTAAATAAGTTCTTATATTTCATTAACAAATTGATGTTTTTTGCTTGATGGTAGAGTGAAAATGTTTATGGATTTCATGAATGACATGATCAAAGATTTTATCCAAGAGCATGACAGATTATTTTAGAGCTGAAAAATAGAGAGAAGATGATATAACATCAAAGTAATATATTGAAGGCTGAAGTGGCAGAGTTAAGAGAGAATGCAATAGATATTTTGCAAGCTGAAATGATTGCAGAAAATTTGAAGTTGAAGAATGAGTTAGTTGCCATAAGGAGTAGTAATGAAACATATTCAGCAAAGTGTTGGGAATTTGTTACTTATTTAAGCTTGTGTTTAGTAGTTTTGCTTATATTTTTAGCCTAAATAATGAAGGCAATATAAGCAATAGTTATACCTTTAAAGCCTTACCTAGAAATGGTTTGATGTACTAGAACAATGTGTAAATGTAATTCAACTAACTTGATGTTGGAAAGTGCAATTGTTAGATGTTTCAACATCTATTGTATTCCTAAATTGATGTTCTAGCCTAAACATGTTTGATGTTTTATGTACTGGCCTAAACATGTTTGATGTACTGTTTCAACATGTGGTAAGGAAGATTAGTAACAAAATAGGATCTTTAATTAATGGAGATGGAGTATTGGTTAGTAGTCAAAAGGAGTTGAAAGAGGCAATAGAGCAAATGATTAACACAACTGTTAAGTTGTTTTATAAGTCATCAAACTATTGATGAGGCGACAAAGATGTTTAATAGAACTATAATTCTAATTCTTTGTATTAATAATGTATATGTTTTACCATTCATGAACTTCAATGAAAAGGAAAAAAAACATAAAAGAAATGCAATTTACACTGAAATTGACAGTCATTGCATTCACTACTTTAATAACATGTAAATGCCAACAATATCTTACAATTAATAGATATCTAACCTCTGAATGGCTATCCAATATGATCTTACAATCAATAGATATCTAACAAGATCCTGCTTTGCCGACTTTTAATAATTAAGTAGGAAAATAAATAAACAAACAAACACACACACACACAATAGAAAACCCACAAAACACCTGCAAAGATCAAATTGAAGAACCATATTAGTTTATGATATACAACATAAAATGGCTACTTGATGATCTGATCTTAATTTAAGACTAAACGATGAAAATAAAGGGAACCGACAATTTACTGCAAAAAGCTTATCATCTCTTTCAGGTCACAGACTTTAAGCTTTCCCTGAAAACTTTTAACATTGTAGAGAATGTGACAATTTCAGTCAAGCTTCCATCACCCTCAGTAACCCATTCATGAACTTCAATAAAATGAAAAAAAAAACTAAAAGAAATGCAATTTAAACTAAAATTGGCAGTTATTGCATTCATTGCTTAATAACATGTAAATGCCAACAAGATCCTTGCAATCTATTGATGTCCAATCTCTGAATAGATATCTAACCTCTCTCCCATTGTTTAGTACACAAATATCATAAAATTGATGGATATAAGATATATAGATTGAAGATGCAGTTTAAGTTTATTGTTTAATACACAAATATCACAAAATTGTTCAGCTCACTAATAAACACAGTTAAGTTTACATTTTCTCCTTTCCCTTTGAAGATGCAATTAGACTTTCTTGGCTTGGATTCACATGCCCAATAACAACTTCCTTCCTCTTTATTGATTTATGCCCAAGGTGTTGTAGTCTCTGACTTCTCCCCCCATATTGTAGATAAAATGCAAACATCCTAATGTTTTGTATGACTTAATTAGTGTTTAATAAGAACTAAAGTATTTAACACTTACATTTAGCATCTACAACCTTGTGGTTTCATTTGTGTATATCCCCATCCCTTCCATCCGTTTCTTGAACTTCCTATTTGCTTCTTGTTGAAGAAAAAAGTATATGCAGACCTTTTTCCTAAAATTTTCTCTTGAGAATTTGGGCTACATTTGCGAACATCAAACATCCTCATTCTGCTTCCATCATCTACAACACCATAACCAGACCCTTTTCTCCTTTTGTTTTGGTTTGGTTTTTAGTGCTAGCCTTTGAAGATGTACAAATATTTGTTATTTCTGAAGTACCTCTAGGTGTTGGGAGAAAAATTGAGGTTGTTGCATTTGAACTTCCACATACATGAGTAGTACTTGAGATATTGGCAGTACCTGAAGCAGTTGTGGCATCAGTAGATACAGACACAGTAGTAGAGACAGAGGCAGAGGCAGAAGTAGAAGTAGAAGCAGAGGCATTTTCTCTTCTTTTACCTTTCTTTCCCCTTTTAGCATTGTTAGATGTAGATTTAGAGGCACTTACTAAGATGTCAGTGTTGGTTCGAACTATGGATATGTTTTCTAGGGTTGACTGTGAGTTCGTTATGTTTTGTTCCATATGGAAACGAGTTGACTGGTCTGGGTTAGAATTTTGAAACTGGGCTGGAACTTACTATGGATATCAATGAGAATGGAACAAAAAAACCTAGACTATTTCCACTACTATGGAAAAGAATATTAGTTGTACCACAAAAAAGACAAAAACAACTTAGAAATTACCTCTCTACCCTTTCCAGGACAACTGTATGGCAGTGGCTGCATGTCATAATCATACCCTTCCTAGACAGTGGTCAGCATTTTGCTTTTTAGTTACTTTTGTATTCTTTTGAGGCTCATCGATGCGCTTTTTCCTAGTTGTTTTCGCTTATCGGACCCTTATTTGAATTATGGTGGCCTAATAGTTTTTTTCATTGCTAATGATGATTGAAGCTTTCGAGAAGTAGAAGCAGTGAGATTAAAGCTTGTTTAACAATTGATAGGGAGAAAGGGAGAGGAAGACTGAATGTTTTTGTACAATAGCTATTGCATAAGTAGTCAAATATTGTATATTGCCTTTGTCAAATGCTAAATTTAATACAATTTTCTCCTTCTTCCTTTTTTTTAATGTTTCAAATTAAAATCGATTGCTTAGTTTTAAAACCAGTTTATTTGGTTTAAATTTTTTTATAATTTTTAAGATTAAATATTTATAAACGTTGGGGACGGATGTGGGATTGACATAGAGGAGAATGACGGCGTCGCTTGGGTGTATATAGTGGTAAACGGCGTAGGCGCTCTTGTCAGTGAGGGCGACGCTTATCTTGTGGCGGGCGCCGGCGGTGGAGTAAGAGTGGCGGAAGAGGGATGAGGGTAGCGTGGGGCGGAGGGTGGTAAATCTTGATGGCTGGGAGTTGGGGTTGATCTGGATCAACTGGAATCATTTAGAGAAATGAGTATTACTTTCTCACTACTATCAACATGAAACCATCGTTGCTCCATCCACTGCCATTGCCAGTCGCCTTTATGCCAATAAACCTTAGCAGTAATATCTATAAAATTTCCAAATCCTGGTGTTCTGTTTGTTCATTGGATCACACTTTGTTTTTTAATTATTATTATTATTATTATTATTATTATTATTATTATTATTATTATTATTATTATTATTATTATTATTATTA
>JANZLC010000201.1:30614656-30625181 GCA_026413385.1 Erythroxylum gracilipes | reverse complement strand
TTGGCAAGAGAAGTCATGGCTCACAGGTCGGTCAGCTGGGACTTTTGGGATGACCTAGTTAGGACTGATGTATTTTCTCGGTAGATGTAGCAAATTGTACTAAGCTTTTGGAGTAATGTACAGACAATAAACAATGACAGTTGTATAAATTTATGAGTTTTGATGAAATGCAATGAGGAAAATTTTAGTTTCAAAAAGTTCGTAATTTTCTATAGATGTTTATTATTATGATGCCATGTGAAGTACAATAGTGATCGTTCGTAGCTCACCCTTGTCGTAGGATATGTATCGGTACGACTTACGAGCATCCCGGTATGTACCCTGCGGTAAGGGAGCGCTACATTATTTATAAGAGAATGAAAAAAATTTCATTTAAAGGGATTGTAAGGCAAAGTTATCATGAAAATAAACTGATTTTTTTTGTTATTGGTTCCTAATTCTGTTATACTTTCTTTATCACAACCTAAAAATTAAACATTGGAAAGAAAATTCTTTATGCACTTTATTTGTCATTTTCTTTACCTAATTTAAAAGAAGATAGAGATGGAAAAATAAGATCCAAATAATTGACTATGAGATAAAGAATGCTAAATTATTTTTGGAATATATCTTATTGCTGTTTGCAGTTTGCATTGTATGATTTATTGTAATGGATTGAATGTTAATACTTGAACATTAATATATTACAAATCAAATATTTATTTACATACATATAAACATTTTGTAAACTAGAGCACTAGATAGTTTAACTTTTTGTTTAGGGATGATAATGGAACCCGTGGCTCGACTGGTTGAAGGTTGCCGAGCCCATGGTTCGACTTCCAGCTAGATGGGTCATGGGATGGGGGGCGGGCCAGCCTGATTTTATTATTATTTTTAAAAAATATATAAATGACTTCATTTTATACCTTCCCTTCGAACTCGTCAAGCCATGAGCGGAACTCGCATCAGACCAAACAATCTTTACCTATGGTTTGGTCAACATGGGTCAGGCCACATTTATCATCCCTGCTTTTGTTCTCAATTTTTTCTTTTCTAGATTGCTTTATTGATTATTTTCTTAGCATATTCTAAACTACACAACTTTATCCTTCTCCCCGTGTATTAATTTATCTTTTTACCCGTTCTCTCCATCTAAAACCCGAAGGTGATTTTGTTTTAATAATATGACTTAAAACACTCCTCTTTGATTTAGCGCAAAAAGAAGGCAGGTATCATATATATATACTTTGGAAAAAACCCTATGGTTTGTTGAGATATATACTTGGTGTTAATGATTTTGAATGTAAATTCCGAAAAGAAAAAACAAATGATTGTTGAATGCACATTCTACGCAAACAGCGAGGCCAATGAAATTAACACGTGTCATTAATGACGATTTGGGTTAACTGATAATTTTACTAGTAAAAGCATGGTTATTAACAATAATGTGTAATTTGACATTTTCGAAAGATGAATTAAAAGAAACACTGGTGAAATGTTCTAGAGTTCTATTTATCCTTCAATAAATAGTAACCAAATCAATTAAAAGAAAATTGTTTTATAATTTTATATGAAATATTTAAATATCATGTATTATATCAATTAACTTTAAAAAATATCAATAAAATAATAATTGAAAAATGAACAATTTTTAAATATTTAACATATATAATTTATAATTTCTTAAAATTGTTAATTAAATTATTAATCTTCCTATATCATACTCATTTACTATTTTGTTGATAATTACCTCTAAATTAAATAATTTATTAAAATTTTAAGTACTTCAAAAAAGGACAACCTAATAATATTAGAACCAATATGTTAAAATTCGATATACAGTCTTATAATAAAAATTTTAATTTAGCTAATTTTTGGTTTAGTTTTTAAATTTTCCATTCGATTTAGTTTATTAATTTTTGTTGTTAAAAATTAATTAATTATTTAATTAATTTTTTTAAACTAATTAATTTTTATTAACTAATTAATTTTTATTCAATAATCTTCTTTTTTAATAAATACCTTAGTTTAATTTTGGACCACTTTCTAAAATATTGATTAGAGTTATATAAAAATTCGGTGTATAGTTCTTTGTTCCCTCGACACTAGGCAACAAAAGCACGAAAACAAGGGTTTTGTTACTCGTGTATTCAACAAAATAATCTGGGATACCGATTTCCGATTGATACACGTAATTTTTTTAATAAAAAAATTTAAGTAGCTTTTATTACACGGGTGTGTGCGCATCCGATATTGACAAATATATGATTGTGAATAGAGGGCAGACATTGGGGACCGGCAATTGATGACATTTCATTATCAATCACAATACCTTACAACTCTTGATCCCATTAGAATACTTGTAAGGTCAATTAAACCTGCAGGCCTCTTCCTTTTCTTTTCCTTTTGTCTGTTACATTCTCTTTTTCCCACTTTTGCTTTTGGGTGAATTTTCTTTTTAATGATCAATCATGCTATTAGGTGATCAATGAGTAGTGTATATATGCTTATGAGTGAATGACACATGCTTATGTCTGAATTATTGTTATAACTTAGAATTGGCTCGTGCTTAGTTACTAGTAGTTAGGAATTCATGTTGTACTATGATTACAAACATTATTACTATTATCATTCATTGTTTGTTCCAACCCAGGTTTTGGACAACTGCCTATACATTTTGCTGCTTAGAACTTGAAGACTTTATCTTGTTGTTTTATTAAGGCTAATATCCTAACATCTTATAACCAAAAAAGAGTACAGTCATCCATTTTAAAGGTTTGATCTTGATTAATGTTTCAAATAAATTGAAGATAATCCTAGGCATTGAGTTTAACCATCTACTTTTCTACAAGCACGTACTTTGACATAAGAAATAATATCCGAAATGAGTATTGGTAATCTAATATTAGTTTTCCTCATTCAAAACTTGCATTTTAGCTCTTTTAAGGTTTCACTGTACGCTTACAGTTAGTTCATCTGCAATGATTTCACTTTTCACATTGAATAAGGTGACATGTGAAAAAGGAAGGGAAAAAAAAGCAAATCTCCATAATTTAATAATTTATATTAGTCATGAGTACAATAATTTTTGCTTCTATGAAAGTTCCTAAATCAGCGGTAGGCAAATAACTCATGTATGGTTAAAGTAACTGCCACCAAAGTCGAGTACTGTTGTCCAACAGGTACATTACCAGCCACCAACAATAGTGAAGAGTTTTCTATATAATCCAGCCTTTCGTTTATTCACTTGCTACTTTAAACACAAAGCTCCTCTGTTTTTTAGCTATAGCAGCTTTTTATCAGCGCCCTTTGTGACCTCTTGAGGATTTGCTCTCAATCAAGTTACTGTTCAGGGTGGATCTGAGCAAAGATACCAGCTTTATTGTTAACTGCAAGTGATTGAAGTGAAGGTTTGTCTTGTTCTTTTTTTTCTCTCCTGATATATTTGAACGTTCAAGAGTATAATTTTTTTTATTCTCCTGTGTATCTTCAATCTGTTTTTGGGAAATTATTTTTTTTGGTTTAATGTTGGTTAGTTTTGTATTTTAGTAAAAGATAAAGTTTGGTTTCTGGGCTTCTCAAGATTCTGTTAAATGGTTGATTTTCTTGGTATGGTGAGAATTATGAAGTTTAATGGCCCTATCTACCAAGTCAGCTAAGGTTTTTTGGTATTTTGAAAGCTGGAAGGTGCAATTAGCTAACGTTTTTGGTGTGAATAATTTGGGGAAGATTAAAAGTGCTTGCGTGCCTTTTGCTTGATCGGTTTCTCAAATCAATTAAAAATACATAGAAGGTCGAGAAAGACACAGTGAGAAGCTTCGAGTTAACTAGAGAAGAAAGGACTTCTAGTAATCTTGTTCCTTTGGTATTTTGCTTAATAAGAGTGTGGAAATCGTTATATTAATTCGTTTACTTGTGTTTTCTATTAATTTTGGTAATCTGGTTGGAACGTTTACATTGATATTTTTCCATTATGTAATTGCATTTTTGTGTTGATTATATCTGGGACACTTCTAGCTCTTATGTCTTTTCTTGTTTACTACCTTGCAGCAAATTTTGGTTGCACCACCTAGTACCATTTACTGATTCAGAAGTGAAGCTTAAAAGTGGGTTAAACAGAACAAAATGCCTTGGTTGACTCGATCAGTTGATGTCTTCCGCAAAGTAGTGCCCTTGAACTTGTATTGCAGGGTTATTCTGTAGATCTTCAGCCACTACAACCTTATCTTCAGGAGTAAAGACTTGCCCCTTTTTTTTTTTCCCCCCTCTCCTACCAGGAATTTCCGTGTCATAAGTTGTATCTAGATAGACTGAGATTTGAGGTGTTGAAAGAAGTGATGGTGTGCCAAGCTGCAAGTCAAACAAGATTTCGGGCATTAAAATATGAGAATGGAATTGCTGGGAGACATACAATTATAGTTAGAGTTATTGCATGCTATCAACCGTTGCAGGATTGCCAGGTTAGTACCGTGAAAATTTATGCCTGTTTTACTACTTGACTGTTTGCATGATGCGGTTGATTACTTTTTTCATTTACATGACTTATACTATAATTAAACGCTTAACTCCTGCCTAGATTATTCGCTGTTATGTTCTTAACTGCATAATTTTCAGCACAACAACTTAGTAATCAGCCTGGAATTTTTGTTGCTTTTTTACAGGCTGAATATTTCCGACATTTGCTTAAGCCGGTTACGTAGGTGGATTCTCTGTTTGCGTTGTGATACTTAAGCTGGAAGTTGTAGTTTGCCTTTTTTCATTTTTGTTGTTCTGGAGAGAAGCAGCAATTTCTTAGCATCAAGTATTGAAGCAGTAAACTTGGTAAGTTTAGGAATATCCTTCTGTTCTGACCCCAAGATAAGCAGATATTCTTTGTCAGATCTTATTTGGTCCATCTTTTGTTTTGCTAATTTCAGGTAAATACATTGGTTGCTTAGTTAAGGCCAGCAGTATTTGGCTTTGTCCACCGCATTATACTTGGCAATCAATAAACTTCAATCGCATGAGCTCATCACTGGAGCCCCAGCAAAAGGGATATTTGCCAACATATACAAAGCCTGGCACTTGCATGCCATCTGAAGATGTGGCTATGTTTGGTTTTCCAGTCCCAAGCTTCCCAAGTCTGTTTCCACAACAAAGCAATCAAGTACATGCTATGCATGGCCATTTACCTCCTCACTTCCAGAATTTGGCTCCTGCTAAGAACTTTTCTGTTAAAGAAAAGTTATCTTATTGTCCTGGGGTGGAGGCTGTGCCTAGTTCTATTCCTGCCTGTTATAGGGGATATGTTATATTCGATCAGTCTGGGAGTGGAACAAGGGTCATGTATAGTCCCTTTTGTTCAATTATCCATAAACCAACTATAGCTGGTGCAGAACTGGAATCTGGTTATGATCAAGAGGCTAAAGAATGTGCAGCTAAAATGGATCAAATGAATCCAGAAAAACTGAAGGATAAAGAATCAAATGAGAATCACTCAAAAGATGAGGAAAGTGAGATGCATGAAGACACTGAAGAAATCAATGCGTTGCTTTATTCTAGCAGTGATGGTTGTGATAGTTACAGTGATGATGATGATGATGAGGTAACCAGCACTGGTCACTCTCCAGTTGTGATCGGGCCATGTTATGGGATGCAAGAACAAGAGGAGGAAATGAAAGAGGAAGTTGCTAGTTCTGCTGTGCCAAACAAAAGGCAGAAATTGCTTGATGGTGAGTACAAAAAGTCTTCTCCTGGGGACACAACAAGCTCACTTAAATCAAAAGTTCCACGCACATTTTCTGATTTGAGCTATATTATAAGCCGAATTGAAGGAGAGGAGGTTGTTTCCAATATGGGAAACAAGGAATCCAGAAGGGATAAGAATCGTGCAACATTGAAAATCCTCAAGACCATAGTTCCAGGTGCAAAGCATAAGGACCCATTGTTGGTACTTGATGAAGCCATAGCTTACTTGAAGTCATTGAAGCTCAAAGTACAAAATCTAGGAGCGAATCAAAGTTAAGTTTCGCTCACTCCTACGGTTGACTAAGGGGTGGAGGGAAGAATGAATTAAAAAACTAGCAGCCTAGCACATTTTTCTTGGCTTGAATGATTGATGAGTTTGAAGTCACTACATAGGCTTTTTACATGTGGGGCTCCTTTTTTCCTGAAGATTTATATAATGGGCCAATGAAAGGGAGTGGTAGTGTGAATGATACGATTTTAACAAGACTTGGGGTTAAATGGGTTGTGTTTGTTGACCAGAAATGATTATCTTTTAGCTTTGTTATGGATTAAAGGTTAACAGAAGTCACAAAAGATACAAACGCATGGGATGGCAGAAGTGGTGGGCTATGGTCTCAATGAGGACTTGTAAACCCTACAAATTTAGTGCATGCGCGTTAGGTATCTAGGGACCCACTGTCCTTTTGCATAAATCTTGCTGGTATTAAACTAAACTAGAAGTCCACAGTAAGTTTTCTGATGCTGCTGATTGCCGTGGATAAAAAGCAGCCCTTTATTGCCGATTGCTTGGGGTCGAGTGCACCTGTATTCGGAAGTAACGGCTTGCTTGTTTCGGGACTATGACTGTTCTATTTGTTGTTTCAGTTGGCATGCGAATGGTGTTTGTGTTTGTGATTGTCGATTTGTTTTTCTCGATGTCCCACGTCTGGATGTATGTGTTTGTATTGCGATGGCAGTACTGGTGTGTAGATGTGTCCTTGTGCATGTAATAAATAATGTGAGATACTTGCTCTTATGGCTGGAAGGTCCAAAAGTTGGAGTTAACACTTGGCACAATGTTAAAATCTTTTCTATTAGACTTTTGATCTGCTGTAGAATATGCAGACGTGTATCGATCTTAGTTTTCTTGTTTCTCAGGCATTCGGATTCTTTTCTTTTATGATAAGGATCTCGTCAGACTGGCATGGATAGTGGAATAATTATTTAATAGAATCGGAATGATGACAAGGGTTGATGCAGCATACTCAATTAGGATGTTGAATTTCATCAACACTACGAGCCTTTTGTACTCTTTCTTTGGTTCCATCATTAATTTTCATAGGATCAAAAATTTTTATGCATGTGGGAAGCAGCAGCTATTGAACAAAGGGCCTCATAAAGAACGAGGAAAAACCTACCCCTACTTACCCCTCGTTGCGCTTGCAAGTAAAATGCTTGCTTTTACAAAAGTTGATGTACGTGCCAGCATTTAACGCATTCAGTATCATATTACTACCATGAGCTAGATTGAAAGTGGCCTGTGTTGGTACCGTTTGATGCAATATGAAAAATCAATATTCACTGACGATTCAGAACTTTGCATATAAAGTACTCAAGAATACTTTCTATTTAGCACATAAAAGAAACAAAAGACTGCCTTCTGGGAATGAAAGAGAAAGCACTCTCATTTGCAAAGTGTGTAAAAAGTTTTGAGCAGCCGAAGAACGCACCTTTTAAAGTGTGCATGCAAGTGTTGAAAACCTAGTCCATTATAAATAGTATAGTGCTTTCCTATGCACGACCTTGGCGGGATTAAGAAAAGTACTCAATAGTACTTTGGTCTCTTCTCTCCTGCCTACCAGCACTTTTCTACTTTGTGGCCTAAATTCTTTGGTCACCAACCCAAGGGAAGACTACGGAACTTCAGATACAAAATTTGCTCTCCCGAAATTCTTCAAGTGCCGCAATTAGGAACAGTAATGCCACTGAAAACAAGCTGTAAGCTACTTTCAAGTCTTTTCTGATGCTTCAATAAGAGGAAACTCTTGCCTATTTCACTGCTGTATATGATGAAAAGTTCTTTGAAATTCGGATCACCACATGCGGCATGCCTTTCGGGTTGGTGCATATTCCTATTGAGGCAAGTGGTTGCGTAAAGCGACATTGAAGGAAATCAAGTCCTGTCCCCTAGAATCTAACTAGATAAGCATTTGAAGGTGCCCCACTCTCGAAACCGGCGAATTTTCCTCACTGTTGCAATTCAAACTTTGAACATGCAGGAGACTTGAGGGAACTGGGTTCCACTTGATGTGCATTTACTGACATCATCTCTAGAAAGTGAGTGTGGAAAAATTCACGAGTTTGAATGTTGCATACCAACACTCAGCGTTAGTTAACATTGCATACAATGAAACAGAACCCAGGGAAATATGAGCATAAAAGGACTACTCATCAATCATTTGGATTTACGTTGATTATAATTTCACGGCAAGTATATTTCACATTAATGCTAAGTGGGAAAAAGAAATCAAGAAATATATTTATTATCATGACATATATGTCACTTTAGGGATATTATATTTCAGAATCAAGAAATGTTTTTTATTTTAATTTTATCTTCAAAAATATGTTAGTTATAATATTTTTTAGTTTAAAATAGGGTTGATATATTACATAAATATTGTTTGGCAATGTAATTATTGGACCAAATATTTATGATCACGTTAAAGGCCCTTAGGTTTCTAATGGACTGGCCAAATCCTGATGCAATGTTTTCAACTTTAATCATAATCAAGTTATTTTAATTGCCCTTGACCTTAATTAGATTAGAATCACCGTAGCTTAACTCTCTTCAATGTGGTAATTTTAATCTAATCAAGGTTGTTTAGATTAGAATCAAGGTAGGGCGTCTATGTTCTCGTTTTCACATTTTCTCAGTTTCTACGGTCTACGGATCCCTTTCTGTATATATTCATCTAACAAATGACTATATATCAACCAAAGACTATGTTTGCTTTCATATTCATTAGTACTTGTCCACCCAAGTTATTAGTCTTTTATTTTGGCAGGAGCCATAGGAATCCTTCAATGCTTCAATGGATGGTAAATAATTCGCTATTTATTTGATGTAAACGTTTCAAAAAAATAAAGAGTATGCATTCCCAAATCTATTACCAATTAACATATGCGATAACACATTGTTGAATAAGTCATATAATAAGATTTTCAAGTGCAATTTTATAAATGTTACATAATTTATGTAGTCTATTTCTCGCTTGTAAAGTAATAAGTGGATAAAGAGGGATGATAAGGATAAATGATAAAGTAGCTCATGCTAAAATGTGTACTCACTACTCAAAAAGGCTAATTTTATTAAAATCTTGTATGAGAAAGGAGATAAGAAGACAACTTTAATCTTTATGATTCGGTCACACATAAATTAAATTTCATGCCTCAACATAACCATCCTTTCCATTCCACCTCACAAAATAATACGACCAAATTGAGGTCACTAGGTAATAATCTGGTGCATCTACAAAGTTAGGGAGAACGTATGGGCTAACAATATTATAATTTTTATCAACGCATTTAATCAAGGAAGATGTTGCATCCTTTCTAGTGTCCAACTTCAGAACCCATCGGGGGACTCGTTTGATTTATAGGATTGTGGTCGGGTCGGCCTAATGAGGCCCAACTTCAATCCCAGGCGTTGATAGCCCAGTAGTAAGATGTCGTCTCCCATGCAATCACTAAGACTTACATGAAGACATAAACCTAATAGTAACGGGCAGCATATATAAGGTATTATCCAGCCATGATGGGGGTACGAACTCAAAACCCTAGTTTCCTCTCTGTTCACAGCAACCTAAACTCTTTCAAAATATTGACTTGAGCGTCGGAGGGACCTTCTGGGAAACAACCCCCGGAGTGTCTTTGTCTGTTTTGCAGGTTTCCCATAGTCGAAGATTACTCAAGATCATGGATCACAACAATGATATTCCAGTCCAGCAAAATCCGGCTGAACCAAATTCCATATGAGATGAGATAGCGTGAAAAGAATGATGTAGAATTGTGATAAATGAGTAGCCTAGGAAACTTGTTGCGGCAACAATAATCTGTCTTTCTTTGCAACCATCTCCAGACATTGCTGAAGCTATTGACATGTTGATGGGTAAAGGCGTTGCGAAAGTTTTTCTTGCTTCTCATGTTGAAATCTTTTGTAATAGTTGAGAACTAAGTACAACTTTTAATAGTATTTCACCCTGTTTGTAGTTTGATGATGTTTAGATAGAGTATCAAGTTACCATTACGTATAAATATATTTTTGGAGTTAGAAATAACACAGCTCATAAGCTTGCCAAGCAAGTAACAAATGTAAACCTTAAGGTTTGGTTTGGTTAACAGGAAAGTAAGGTGAATTTGGAATATGATTTCTCAGAAAATAAATATATGGAAAGTAAAGATATTCACATGTTTGGATACTTATAAGAATTCTAACAGGAAAATTGGGTAGATTCTTATTATAGTGTTTAGTATGCAACAATATTTCTTAGAATGTAACTTAATTTTGACTTGTGTTTCCAATTATATCCCTACAAACCGAATAAAAATTGAAATCATTAAATAAGAAAAAATATAAACTTGAAGAGCAAAAATAATCAAAATTCAAATACCAGTCGATACTAAAAATTTTAAAAAATAGGGAAAATTTAAAAAAAATTGAAATTTCCCTCCCTCCCTCTAATCTTTCCTTCCCCCTTTTTTTCAAAGTTTTTAATTAGTTATTTTATTTATTTCAACTTTTATAATTATTGTGAATTTTTAATTTTTGTTTTTA
>JANZLC010000201.1:30574915-30588361 GCA_026413385.1 Erythroxylum gracilipes | reverse complement strand
ATCATCTACAACATAATTTATATTCAAAAACACTCATTTCCATTTATTTTAATTTTTCTAATTTTCACTAAAAATTCAGGGTCCAACAAGTTTCGCGTTGTTTGACATCTTCTTCCCTGTTTTGCTTCCCTTCCTACGTCGTGCCTCTCATGGCGTCTGCTGACCCGGAGGGTCACCTTCCTAAGCGTAGCCAGACTCGGAAACACGAGGATGAACTGCCACCGCGCCCCAAGCCGTCCCACAGCGCAGCTGTGACGGGCTCTACTCCTGCTGCTTCCACTGGTGAGGACTCCGTCTGGCCTCCCGAGGATCCCATTGCTCCAGCTGAGGGCGATATCTGCAAGCTGATCGGTGAGGAAGGTGGTGGCATTGTTTTGTCCCAACAGTTCAAGCAAAAACTCGATGGTCTCTAGACACAAGCTGTCGTCGTCAAGCTGCTGGGTCAAAGAATTAGCTTCCAGACGTTTACTACCCATCTGTGACTGCTCTAGAAACCGAAGGGACCCATCAAGATAGTCGACTTGGAGCAGGAGTTTTTCCTCATTCGTTTCAAGGACGAGACGGATTATCTTCTTGCTCTCACCAACGGCCCCTGGATCATCTATAGCTAGGCGCTCTCTGTGCAGCGCTGGACCCTTCATTCCGGCTGCCCCATCATCATCTCCACCGAGCCGTCGTTTGGATATGTTTCCTCGACCTCCCAATTGCGCGTTATCATCCGGATGTTCTCCAGGCTCTCGGTGACCTGGTCAGCACCACCCTACGCATTGATGAGACCACGCTTTCGACCCAGCATGGACGGTATGCTCGCCTTACTATTGGTCTCAACCTCTCCACCTCGCTGACTCCGTCGGTGCGACTAGATGGAGAGGTGTTACGCGTCGAGTATAAGGGTATCCCGAACATCTATTTCTCTTGTGGCAAAGTGGGTCATGCTGCATCTGGCTGTCCAACGACAGCTACAACGCCTCCCGCCCCTCCTGCAAGTGCTAGCGTCCCTCCAGTCTAGATGGCAATGGCTTCTGAAGTGCCTTCCTGACGTGCCTCCCCACTGCCTCGCACTAGTCCCGCGCCTGAAACTGTCGAAAATGTCATCAACAACGAGTGAAAGTTGGGTAACAATGAGCTTGGCTACGGACAGTGGATGACGGTACACCGTAGGCCCAAAGCCCCTCCTAGCCATCCAGATCTCAATATCAAATGTCCAGGGCAAGGCACCAATCATGGGTCACGTCTGCAGAGTGGATCACGCTATACTCTACTGACGGAGGCTTCCCTAGTTGATCAGACTGAAGCGATATAGCCTACAGGGTCTTAGCAGACTCCAGCAATGGTTTTTGGCGCCCGCCTCAACCTCAGCTCCTTTAAAGGCAAAAGCAAATGCCCTCCTAAATCCCAACCAGCTCGGCTTAAAGGGCTAAGGCAGAGCAGTACGCCCAAGGCCCTTCAATCACTTTCTTTAGGGGAAAGCTCCCACTCCAAGGAGCCCACCTCCTAGCTTTAAGCCCCCAGCCCACCTACCCCCTTTTAGCCCACCAGTAGCCATACCCACATTGCTGTTGAAATTGGAACCCACTCGGAATTGATTTGCACTCCCTCTATTCTCGGGGCCAGTGGACCCACTGTTGCGGAGGCCTCCTATTCTATGGAAGGGGTTGAAGCTCAGTCCGTCCCTGAGCCACCCATGAGGGATATTGACATGCCCCTCCTCCACCCCTGCCAGTCCCTAAAGACGGCAGCCTCTCCGAACCACTCCGAGCCGAGTCATCCACGGTAGGGCCCACGCCTCAGTCTCTGACTGTCAATCTTCCCGATTCTTTGGAGGTATAGTGCCTCCCTGATTTTGTTCTTTCTTTATGATGATTTTTATCTGGAATTGCCAAAGGGTAGGAGGGCGTCCACTCTTTGCCATTCTTCGAAATTATATCTGGACGTATAATCCTAGGCTACTTGTTTTGCTGGAAACTAAGATCAGTGGCCCTCGCGCCCATAAAGTCGTTAGTACCCTGGGTTTTGCTTTTTCTTTTTGAGTAGAGGTCGTTGGTTTCTCGGGAGGGATCTGGCTACTTTGGACGGATGATATCCATGTCCAAGGCAAGATTGCTCACCGCCAATTTATCCATACTATGGTTCGATGTGACTCTCAAACGTTTGATTTCACTGTGGTTTATGCTAGCCCTCGCCCCTCCGTCCAACACTCCCTCTGCCCTCTTTTTGACTTAGGTTAGCAGTCTCACCTGCCATCCCTGGCTCATAGGTGGGGATTTTAATGCCAAATTGGCCCTCGCGGACAAGCGCGGGGGCGCGCCTAACTCGCCTGTGGTCAACAAACGTTTTCAAAATTGGGTGCATGATTGTCGCCTTCATGACCTGGAATCTTTTGGCTCTTCTTTTACCTAGCGCTGAGGTCGGGTTCAGGCGCGCCTCAACAGAGTGTTTGGTTCGTTAGATTGCCTCCAGGCGTATCCCCAAACTGAGAATCATCATCTCCCTTTTCTTGGGTCGGATCATCATCCTTGTTTGATTCACCTACACCGCCCTTCTCTGCATGCCACGCACCCCCCCTCTGTTCCGTTTCCAGAATGCTTGGCTCACCCACCCTGAGTTTAATGATGTCGTCACCCAACACTGGGCCCCGACCACTAAGACTCTGTGCCAATCGCTTCACCGCTTCTCCCGTCACCTCCGACACTGGAACTCTTCTGTTTTTGGCAATATTTTCCATCGAAAACAACGCCTGCTCGCTCGGCTCAGAGGCATCCAACAGGCCATAACCCCGGTGACTCTGGACGCTTTGTCAGACCTGGAGGACCACTTAAGTACGGAGCTGGTACACGTCCTTTGTGAAGAGGAAGTTTACTGGCATCAGAAAGAGAGATGCGACTAGCTCTCGAAAGGCGATCGTAACAAAAAATATTATCATACGCTCATGCTTTCTAAACGTAAGAAGCTCCGCATCGAGAGCCTTCACGACCCAAATGTGGTCCTCATCACTAACCCCGACGCCTTGAGTAGGTTAGCTCGGGATTATTTTACTGACTTGTACACTCAGGAAGCTGGGCCTCCCCTTAGCTTCCCTATATCAGGCGCCTTTCCTTCCCTGTCTCCGGACAGTTTGCAAGCCTTAACCCACCCTATCCTCGACACCAAAGTCTGGGCTGCAGTTTTTGCTATGAATCCTAATTAAGCCCCTGGTGTAGATGGCTTTAACGTGCTCTTTTTTCAATGCCAATAGGGGCAGGTTGGGCCTTCCGTGATAGCTTATGTCCGGGACATTTTTCGGCTGGAGCATTGGGAGGCTCCTCTCAACCAAACTACCCTTGTTCTGATCCTAAAACTTCCTTCCCCGTAGACTATCATCCAATTCCGGCCGATTAGCATCTGTAATGTTCTCTACAAAATTATCTCTAAAGTGCTCGTCAACTGTCTAAAATCTCATTTAGATCGGCTTGTTCGGGCTCCCCAGACCAGCTTTATCTCGGGTCGCCAACTTACAGACAACATTATTATAGCCCAAGAAGTCATTCACACGATGCACAAAAAGAAGGGAAGGTCGGCTGATGGCTATCAAGGTGGATCTAGAAAAGGCCTATGATCGTCTTCGGTGGGACTTTCTCCAGGACACTTTGATGGATATAGGGCTCTCGACCCCTACTATCGCCCTTATCATGAACTGTGTGACGATGGTCACCTTCCAAGTGGCGTGGCAAGGCTCTCTGACAACCCCGTTTCGCCCTTCTCGGGGGCTCCGCCAAGGCGACCCTCTCTCTCCCTACCTGTTTGTCCTCTGCATGGAACACTTAGGACACCTCATTTCGCATCAGGTGGCCCAGGACTCTTGGCGCCCGATCAAACTTGGTCCAATTGGGCCCCCTCTTTCGCACCTCTTTTTTGCTGACGACCTTGTCCTTTTCGCTAAAGCCACGCCCTCGCAATCCCGAGTCATTGCACGAACCCTAGACGAGTTTTGCCAGGCTTCAGGTCAAAAGGTAAATATGGCCAAATCTGGGTCTTTTTCTCCGAGAATGTGTCACATGCTCTAACGCGCCACATCAGTCAGGACCTGTATATTTCCCGGACGCAAAATTTGGGGAAATATCTGGGTGTCCCTTTGATCCACGAGCGCTCTTTGTGACACACGTATTAACATATTCTCGATACTACTCGTCAAAAGCTTGTTGGGTGGAGGGAACGAGTTTTATCTTTAGCAGGCAGAGTTATCCTAACTCAGTCTGTGATCGCAGCATTACTCACCTATACCATGCAAATTATTCGTCTTCCTCGGCAGCTGTGTGACGATTTAGAACGCCTCATGTTTGACTTTCTTGGGGATCTATGACAATCGCAAAGTCCACCTTACTAATTGGGATACTATTTGTCAACACAAAAAAGCGGGCAGCCTGGGCATTAAGCGCATCCATTCCTCCAATGATGCCCTGCTGGCTAAGCTGGGTTGGGCCCTTTTAACCCAACCCCAGACTCTTTGGGTTCAGGTTCTCTGTGCCAAGTATAGAGTTGATGTGCAACACCTCCCTCCTACCTTAACAAGGGCGGGGGCGTCGAGTCTCTGGCACGGTTTGTCTGCGACTTGGCATGTCGTTCGACAACGCTTGCACTGGAAGCTCGGCAATGGCAGGCGAGTCCTCTTCTGGATGGACAAGTGGGTTAGGGACTAGGGGCCCCTCCTCTCTATTGCGACCTTCCCTATCCCTGATCACAACCTCTCAGCCTTGGTAGGGGATTACTGCAATGCTGATGGCACCTGGCAGTGGAGCCGGTTCCAGCAGTATCTCCCTTCTACCGTTTGCTTAGCCATTGCTGACATTTTTTTGCCTTGACGATAGCACCGAGGAGGATTCACTTCAATGGAGCCTTACGTCCAATGGGCGGTTCACTGTTACGTCGACTTACGAGCTTCTCGAGGGGCACTCCACTAACAATCACAACCACCTCTGGGACGTTATCTAGAAATGGGCCGGCCCCCCAACGGATCAGAGCTTTTCTTTGGCTTTTGGCCAACGACAAACTGTTAACTAACCAAATCCATGTGCATCGTCACATTGCCACAGATGCTGGGTGTAATTCCTGTGGCTAGGAAGAGTCTATTTTACACGCCCTCCGGGATTGTCCGCGAGCCCATGCCATCTGGACGCACTTTCCCCAGGCTATTAGGGACCTGACTTTTTTTCTTCAGGGGGATTGGGACTGGCTCATCTCCAACCTCACGCAGCGCCAAACTGTGCGTACTTTCCCCTGGTTGTCTATCTTTGGAGTCACTTGCTGGTTCCTATGATATTGGCGAAATCAAAGAATTTTTGAACCAGCTTTCATTTGGCCAGACGCGTGTGCCAGCATCATCCTGGACTACTTAGGTTGGATGGAAAGGGCTCGCGTCGTGGAAAGCTGCATTTTCACGACTTCGGGTGTGCCTGTGGGCAGCCTCGTTGGGTGGTGCAAGCCGCTCGTTGGCTGAGTGAAGATTAACACTGATGGGGCCATGAAATATGGCGGGCACCTCTGTACTGCTGGGGGGCTCCTTTGTGATTAGCAAGGCCAGTGGTATGGTGGTTTTACCTAGCGTCTCCCCCGGGGGTCCCCCCTCTCTTCTAAACTTTGGGGAGTCCACTCGGGCCTTACCCTCACCTGGGATCTGGGTTACCGTCAAGTTATTGTAGAAGTGGACTCCCTCGAAGTTATTAATCTTCTTTCCTCTTCTGACCCTGTTTTGACTGATGTTTCTATTTTAGTGACAGGTATCCGCAGTCTCCTCCAACGTCATTGGGAGGTCCAGTTCTACCATGTTCCTAGGGAGGGGAATCAATGCGCGGACCTTCTCGCTTCCCTCGCCTCCATCTTTGGCCTCGACCTGCACATCCTCCGGATGCCCCCGCTGACTATTTTGGACTGTCTCCTCCGGGACGCTCACGGCGCGTTATACCTCCGGCTTATGACCTAATGTAGTTAGGATGTTTTCTTTTCCTTGTAATTAAAAAAAGGCACTTTAACGAATAAGTCCTTGGTCCAATCCTTTTCACTTTCGATGTCACCTCTTTTAATTCAAGGGGTAAATAAAGAGTTCTTACTTAGCTAGAAGCCTTCTGGTTTTCCTAAGGTCGGGTAGTTACTTTTCCTTTTGTCAAAGAATTGATGCATACAAGGATACTTTCTGCTTAGTACTGAGAGCACAACTTGCCATGTAAAATGTATCTTACCTTTTAGTATCAGCTGTCTTAGTTCCTACAAAAGGACTTGTAATTGTTGCTTTATGGAAAATCATGGTTAGTTGAGTAAGTTATACAGATGAATCAATCTATACTAAATAAATGCATGAAAACAAGGTTCAATCTTTTAATAATGAACATTAAATATTATAGGAACAATGATTTTTCTTATTTTTAGTGGGTTTCTTGTATCTAGTGGATTTTTTACATGGACATAAATGGACACTTCTAGTTTTGGATCAGGATTAGTTAGAACTAAAGTTGAAATCCTCCATTTTCTATATTATCTATAGCACACTAACAAATTTACTTGTGTTCTTACGTTGCACAAGTCTCCTTTCTTATGTTATACTTTCAAATGCTCTTCTTGTTATACGACTCCTCTGCATGATTTTGCTTTTCTAAACTTTTGTTTGCATTTGCACCCAAAATATGATGCTTCTAGTTTCATTTAATTATTCAATGCAACTATAAATGGGATATTGATAGTTGCACACACAAAAATTTCGCATTAGTTAGTAATTACTTGTATTACAGTTTTGTGGATCTTCAAAAATGTATTATTTGATATTTCTAAAATCATGTTTTTTGTTATTATATTAGGGATAGATCGCATATGTCTGTACTAAATGTTTGTCTATGTTGTTATTATGATCATGTTCTGTACAATTTAAAAATTGTCTTCTTTATGCAGATACATGAGCAAAAACACTTAAGTATATGCTCCAAATAGTTGGTGGAGATCAAATCGCTAGAGGTTCTAGTCACTTTTCTTTCTTATATGATGGTATGAAGTTGCTCTCATCCACATGGATAAACCTACCTAGTCGTCCTAGTTATATTGCAATTTTGTATTATCTTAACATTTATAATTTGTAAACTAGTCTTTGTATTTATTATTTTGTCTATAAGAATTGTTAAGGTTGTAATTAAAATCTTGTATACAAAGAATATTCTTTTTATTGGTATAATTTAATGATATTTTACTTTTTATATACAATGTTTTGAATTATCAATTATTTTTATAATATATTAACAATAAATCAAATATTATATAATGATATGGATTAAAAATGTCACAAATAATTATAATTAACATGATATAATATTTTGTTAAAATTTATATTAAAATTTGACTATATTTTATAAAACTTAGCTAAAAATATTTGGCTAGGTTTTAAAAAAATGTAGTTAAAACTTTTTGGCTACTTTTTCAGAAATGTAGCTAAAAACTTTCGGTTACATTTTTAGAAATATAACTAAAAACTTTTGGCTACATTTTTTGAAACATAGCTAAAAACTTTTGGCTACATTTCAGACAATGTAGTTAATAATTTATAGCTACGAAATCCAAAAGTAGCTAAAATGTTTTGGCGACTATTTCTAAATTGTTTCTAATAATTTTGCGCTGCGAAAATAAAACGTAGGAGAAAATTATTAGCAATAATTAGCGAAAAATGTAACCTATAGTTTTTAGCTATGAGAATTTAGCAATATTTTTTACGACAAATATAAATCGCCGCTAATAATTAGCGACGATTTAGGGACTTTTGGTGACAAATTTTGTGGTAGCCAAATGTAGTTTATGTTATAGTGATAAAAAAACATAAACATTTACTCTTAGGTCTAATAACTAAGAAGTAGATAAAATATCTAAAGAAAAGAAAAGTAAAAAAAAGTGAATTATTCACATAAATTAAGGTAAAGAATTGTTAGTGAATTATTAAAGAAAATTTTGAATATAACTTTTAGTGAATCCTTTATATCTCCTAAAATTATTGTAATATTTTTTCCTTTATTATAAAAGAAGTTATATAATAGATTTCACTGTTTAAAATTTTAAATTTAATATTAATTATTGGTATCATACCCATTTTACTCTCTCTGAGTTTCATTGAATTATTCTATTTGACTAAATTAGTTAAGTTTAAAGTCACTAAATTGTATCATATTTATTTTCTATAAATTATCAATCACAAATTCACCTCATACTAACTATGACAATTTCACGACACGTAGACTTGTGTTTGAATTGTTCGAAGTGATAATATTTTAATTTTTTTCTTATGAGCCAATCCAGAGTCCAGACCCCCAGATGCGTTTGAACTTTGAAACTAGCAGTCAGTTTCCAATTGGGATGTGCCTTAACTATTGCTTTCGGTACTGAGATATGTCATACTGTATGAGCCTTCTATTTAGCGTTTAGCAATTAATTACTGGTACATAAATTGACACCTTCATTAATGTGGAATAAATATAAGCCGCAAGTGGACAAGACCAGGGGTAGAATACCAAGAATTTCAGCTGTTAAGGGTACTGCTGGCGATTAGCTTTTCATTTTATTACCCTTCTGTCTGAGTCTATGATCCAGTGAATAAACTCATCAGCACATCCTCTCAAATTCGGGCAATGGCCAGATTCAGCCTCTCATTGCTAATCCTTGCGCTCATGGTTATTTCTGCTACAGGTTATATCTGTTAATCTGTTTTCTTAAATGATGACTATTGATATCTTTGTAACATTCTAATAAAACGTTAATTGGGTTAAAACAGCTTCAACGAGCAGCGGAACTGTGGTGTCCCAAGCTAAAGAGCAACAGATTGATAGGTGCGTCGCAGTTTTGGGACAATGCACTCATGCTTGCGACATTGACTGCTGCAATTCCAAATGTAAATCTATGTACCAAAAGAAAAATGGAGTTGGATATTGTATTGATTATGAAGTTCCTGGTGACATCAAATGCCAGTGCGAATATGACTGCTGATTATTATTCTGAGACTAAATAAATTTTCTTAATAGTGATGATCAAATGCTATTATCTTCCGGTTTATGAACATTTTGTATAGAAGTCCAGAATCGACTTTTTTTCCCAATTTTATTTGACCCTCTTTAGGTTCGAGCTTATATTGATTGGTATTATCGCAACTATCTTGATTAGGAACAGTGTAGAGGTTCTACTTGAGCTGACTTTTTGCATTATAAATGGCTCTCCATCGAACTCGATCGGTATAGTTTGATTGAATGCTGGCATTTGGAAAATTGGCTACCAATCTGGAATTGATGTGGCTACTTTTCTTTAAAGATTAAGCTCAAAGAACAATTTTAATTTTAAAGCATTTTTTAGAATACAACTTAAGAATTGGACGTTTTGGAGTGTTTAAGTTTAACCCTAATGTTTTCATAACGTTCAAAATAGACCCTAAATGAATAAACATTTAACAGAATTAAACTTTCATTAGCACAATAATATAACACTTTTTATATTTTTAAAATTTTATTAGTGAACTTTACTGTCATAGGCTAGGGAGTAAATTTCATTAATAAAATTTAAAAATATATTGATGATACAGTAAAGTTTTACTAACGTATTTTTAAAAATATATAAAAATATCACGTCAATATTGATAAAACAAAAGTTTAATTTCTCTAAATTTTCTATCTATTAATGATCTATTTTAAACATTTTAAAAATCTTATGGTTGAACTTAAACGCTATAAAATATGAGGATGTCAACTTGTATTCTGATAAAAATTTAAACTTCTTACCTTATGACTGCAAATTTGTATTATGAAATAAATTGAGTGGCATAGTTCATACTAAAACCTCAAGTATCCTTGGTCAAAGCTAGACGTACAAAGATTCCTTGGTGAAAGCAGGACACAGATTTTGTGACAAAATATATGAAGGGCTTTGGGTACTCACCCTGTCTACAATATTATTATTGCAGGTGACATTATTTTATACCTCTGAAAAACTTGAAGTTTATATCTAAGTTTATGTTGCGTTAGAATTCACAAAATTAACTTGTTTTAGCTATGTTGGGATGCCTTAACCTTACCTTTTATCTCACATTTTTGGTTTGAATGTGTAGCAAGCCAAGTTTAGACCTGATTTTTTTTGGAGGATTAATTAGGTTGAGGAAGGTAGGCGAATGACCAAGTCTAACGTATACTGAATGGACGTTTCTTTCAAAATTCAACAAAATTATTATTTTTTTATAAAAAAATTGTTATTCCTGCCGGAACACTAGATTAAGCACTGCATTTTTAATTATATGTGCCCTAAATTAAGATTTTTTTTTTAAAACTCACGCATTCAGATCATAAAATCATAATTAACAAGATTTAATACCTAAATCAAAGTGAAACTTAGATGAGTTACAAAAAAATTGTCTAGAAATGGAGGATCAGATAAGAAATGGTGATAAGTTCAAAACTGAAAACTACTCCTATACACAATCATATTCGCAGACGCACCAGTTATAGTCAGGACCAGCGGGGCCGTCACAGTATCCGAGGCCATGATGATATAAAGAAGCACATTCGATATTGCAGCAATTCTGGTCACAGGTAAGCGTACATAGCCCCAAGTGAGAGTGGCACCTGTGTTGCTGCGGTTGATCACGGTCATCACCAGGTGTCTGAGAATCAACCTCGAAGTTGCCTCCTTCCAGAGTTTCTTTCTTAGCTACAACAACAATTCTAATTGTCTCATTAGAACATTACAGAAATCGGTTACATAAAAGTTAAAAAGAAGTTGTTTCCATTGCTTGTTTATAAGAAGCAAATGGGTTAGAGTAATATAATTACCTGCCGCAAAAATAATGAAAATGTGAAGAATGCATAGTGAAACGAAGAGCCTGCTACCCATCTTCATAATTTTAGTTAACACACAGAAAAAGAGGGCTGTGTTATTAAGTATGTGGGGCGTATATGCTGTGTGATGAGTGTGTTAGATTGATGATTTGGTGATTCATGCAACATCGGTGCTCATTCATCTCTCATATATTCTGGCAAAGTTGAAAGCAATTCTCGTGGGCTTGGACATGTGGTTTAGAAAGGCTATTATAGATCTTACAATTCCCGGCGGTATTTGTTGGCAACTACAAAAGAAATTGTAACAGGTGATGTTAGACACATTCTAATTATCGGAGGAGGTTGTTATCGATACTTTCCAACAAAGAAAAAAACAGTAATAAGTGATTAACAAATTAAATGAAGTGAATAGTGGATGAAATCTAGCAATAACAAATTTAGCCACATGGATGTTAGTAAAAAGCATTTTAATCTTAAATAAGAGGACACAATTAACAAGATATTAATATTAATAAAAATTTTCAAGATCTTCAAACTATTAAACTTACAATGCCTTCTAACACTAACATAACACTTCACGTGCCCAACATTTTGATTAGTAGATTTTATATTCATTAATTTAATATTTTAATTCAGTAATTTTATAATTTAAAAGAATTTTGGGTAATTCAATTTATTTTATGATTACTTTTCCAGTTAGCACCATTTTGTTTGATATGGTAAAATTTTGGAGCAAAATGTACGATCAAGGAAAGGAACGGGAAACTTGGATATAGGTTATAGCACCTTTGCTGGACCTCGATTTTTCAGTAAAAATTAGAAATTATTAAATGAAATGAAATAAGTATTTTTTAGTAAGTATTGTGTTATAGATATTTTTACCTTCAGGAAATTGATGAGAGAAAGAATGGATCAGTTTTGATAACTTTGAGATTTGAGTAAATTTGTATGGATTATGAGAGTAAAGTGAATGAGTTAATTGAAATGGAAGTTTAAAATTAAGAAATAAAGAGAGAAAGTGTGGAAAGTTGTTAAATTAGAAAAGTTTGACTTTTTGGAGTAAGAAAGTTGACTTTTTTTATTTAGGAAGAATTTGAGGAAATGATCTTCTTGAACAATGTAGCTTTTGTTGAAAGCTTTCTGTAACCATAAAGTTTGATATTTTTTGATGTCGGGATTCAGAGTTATGATTTTCCGAAGATAAGGTTATTTTACATTGTTTTTGAAAAATGATCTTAAGGGAAAGTTTGCGTGTACTAGGTTTTGAGGCCACTCAACGTATGGATTTAGTCTAAATTTGAGAAAGTGGCTTTAATGAAAGTTGTAGCTTATATTCTCAGTTTTTTATCGCCATAAAGCATGCAATTTTTCGATATCGGGACTAGGAGTTATGATCGACTGAAATTTGGAAGTTGTTTAAGAAGAATTGATAAGGACATAAATTTTGAGTCGATTTTTGACTTCCTTAGAGTACAAATTGATTTTCGAGTTCTTCCTAGAAATTGTAGGGCTTCCTTTTATCTTTCCATCGATGCTAAATTTGTAAAATTCGGAGTTAGAAATCAAGAGTTATGATTTTTGGAAAAATTCAGTTACATTTATGTTTTTGAAGTACTATAATTTTGCTTATAATCTGAACCTTGTTCAATCTTTTGTTTATAACTGTTCTGTCCGACATCAGATTAACTCGATTTTCAAAGTGTTGGATTCCTAAGATATTTAGATACATTTTCATAGGAAATTATGAATTTTAGGAGATTAAATGGAAAGAGATTTGTTTGAACCAAAGTGAGAGGATTAGTTAAAGGTTATGAGTTAGATAATTTTCTGAACATGGTTCAGTATTTTGGTAATATCTCGAGTTGTAGAGCTCCGATTGAGTTGATTCATAATGAAAAATAAAATAAAGACATGGGGCTACAAATTATGTGAAGGGATAAAATTTCAATTTAGTCCCTAAGATTGTCAATTGTTGAGTCGAAGTTGGTGTTAGTGTTCAGTCTCAGATTAGTAAGAGCTGAACAAGTATTTTGGCCATAACTCCTTAATTTCTGAACCAATTTGAGCATTTTTTTATGTTGTTGGAAATGTAAGACATAGAGAAACACTTCTCTTGAAGGAAGTGTTACAAAAGTATTTCATTTACCTACTCAAAATCAGGAGGCAAGATGTCAGTTTTTAGTGGTTAAATGAAGGGCAAATTTGGAAGTCCACTTAAAGAGTTAGGGTTTTAGGCATGTATGGAAGGGCATGATAGTCATTTTATACTCATTAAATGAATTGAAGGAGTGGCTGTCGTGGATGAAAGTAGAAATCATGATATAAGAAGCAAAAGAAACGAAAATAAGAAAGAGAGGGAGAGAGGTTCGGACGAAGAAGAAAGAAAGAAGAAAAAGAAGAAGGCATAAGCTAGGTTTTCGATTCTTTGGGGTTTCAAGCAAGTTTTTTAGTAGATTCAAGAGGAAAGAAAGGGAAGAGCCTGAAAGCTTACTATGGAGTCAATAAATCCTAAAATGGAGAGGAAAAAGGTAAGAGAGAAGTTTTTGATTTTAAATCTTTTGATGAGTTTTTGGTTTAGATAGGTTAAGGATGCTATGGGATTGAGTTTCCTATGGTTAATTGAAGTGAT
>JANZLC010000201.1:30556949-30567720 GCA_026413385.1 Erythroxylum gracilipes | reverse complement strand
TGCAATTGCATTACTAAGCTCTCACTGAACACCCATATTTACTATTTTACCCTTCCCGCTGGAACCGGGATGTTACAGAGATGGAATTAGTGAGGGGCATATAAGTGGAAAAGACCCATAAACCTAATACCTTAAGGTTTTGTGTTGATGTGTGGTGTCAAGGCCCACGAGTATGTTCCCTCACTAAGCCCGTGATGTAGATTTCCCATAAAAGTAGTCTCTCTAAAACCAACAATTGATATCAGAGCTGTGGTTGGAGGATCCTTGTGTAGGGAAAATTACCGCTTATTTGATTTATGGAGGAATTAGTGTGAGAAGAGAATGGGTGAAAATAGTGCTTCAAAATTTTGTATTCCCTTGTTTGATGGGAAAATAAACTTTTGGGTATGGAAGAGTACTATTGAAGACTTATTGGTACAACAAGATTTAGATGCGGCTTTAGAAGTGGACAAGCTGGTTCGTTTGAATGATTCCAATTGGGCATCGATGAAGAAGAAGGCGATTAGTACGATTCGGTTGGCTATAGCTTCGGAGATCAACTATAACTACTTGAGTGAGACGGATCCAAAAGCTTTGATAGGTAAGCTCCAAAGTGTGTCTGCCTCCAAATCGTTGGTTAACATCTTGTGCTTGAGATGAGAGTTGTACCAGTTGAGGATGTAGGAGGGTATAACCTTGCAGGACTACATTAAATTGTTCAACCAACTAGTGGGCCAGTTGAAGAATGCGGATGAGAAGATCATCAATCAAGAACAAGGTCTCTTGATGTTGGCTTCACTACCTAAGTCCTACTAACCCATTATTATGGTGTCGCTCTTTAATAGGGAGAAGATTACGCTAGATGAAGCTATGGTGGTATTGAGGAAGAACGAAAGGATGATGACACATATTGATGGAGGTTCTCGAGGTGATGGTGATCGAGCATTATTTGTGAGGGAATATGAGAGAGGCAGGAATCAAGAGAGAAGGGAGATGGCTCAAGGAGTAGATCGAAATCGCTCGCGAAAGACTTTAATAACGTGGAGTGTTACTATTATAAGGAGAAAAACCACATCCAAAGATATTGTTTAAAGATGATGGAGGACTTGAAGAGTCTCCATTTGATGCAAAAGAAAAAGGGCAAGACTAAAGTAGATGATAATGGTGATTCCGCTAATGTGGTCATAGGTGATGGTGATGATGATTTGTTATTGGCTATTCATGGTAAGGTGAAGGAGGGCCAAGAAAGTTGAGTGTTGGATTTGGCCGCGTCAGTCCATGCTTGTAGAGACCAAACCTTGTTTGATACTTTGCGTCAAGATGGGGACTATAGCCACATCAACATAGTGGGTGATCAAAAATTGAAGGTCTAAGGCATAAGGACCGTGAAGATAAAGCTCACTGATGGTATGAACTGAATCATCTATAATGTGAGGTATGTGCCAAGTGCTCATGCTAACCTTATTTTCTTGAGTGAATTGACAAAGTACGGGTTTAAATATGTTGGTAGTGGGAGGTGGTGCAAAGTGTACCACGGTGCTCATTTGGTGATACAAGGGAGGAAGGTCAACAACAACATTTGCTATGTAGAGGGCCATTGCATCTAAAGGGACAAGGTCGTGAAGAAGAAGTTCTGATTCTCAGATGAGGTGGAGGTGTTTAGTGATTTGGGTCGAGGGAGGAATACATTAGGTATCTCCCTAAATCTCAAATACTAGTTATGAGAGTTTTGTAAGGGTGGGCTTTATTTTACTTATTGTTATGCCCAAGTTAAGTTCTAAAAATTACCTAGGTTATCTTACTCACAAGTATCGAGGTAGTTGTAGTTGATTACCTAGGGTCGTCTCCCACGGAGGTAAATTGGTTAACTCGAATTAAGTTTCAATAAAACTAAAGAAAATGCAATCCTAAACATTCTATCCCGATTTGTTGTGTGAAGACTTTTAAGGAAAATTAAGAAATTGATTGAAAAGTAAATGAAATCAACATAGATTAATCGAAATAGAAGACTCTTGATAATTAATTTCACTAATTTAATCTCCTATATATGATTAAGAGGAAATGATTGGAAACTTGTCATGCTAAAATGAATAGTTACGTTCTAAATAAACTCGAATAATGAACTAATCTAAATTTTGTATTCAACCAGTTATTATCCAAATTAATTATAGAAGCCCGACTACTAATTACCACTTAAGTTAACATATTTCTAGTTCTTAACTTAAGCGTATATAGTTTCTCGATATGTATTAAATTTCTCCTCTCGGTCCTTCGTTTAATACTAAAAATGTTGCAAATTTTGGTCATTCTATTATATCTATTTAGCTCAGAAACCACATAAATAAATAAGACAACAAATTCGTAACTCAATCATGCATAATCAACTAAAATAACTACATTAATTCTCAAGAAAAAAAGATCAACCCATCATAGCATAAACACAGTTCATCATCTCCATACACTCCAGTCCCATGTTACTGTCAACAGAAGTATTAAAGCAATAAAACAGTGAATACTAATTGAACTATGAAAAGATAACAAGGTAATAGTCGGTTAAGCTAACAAAGTAATAAGTTCAGTAAATAATCAAGAAATACTGCAACAGATGAATAACAGAGCAAGCAAACAAGGTGCGATGGTCTCCTGCCCCTCTTAAGCTTCCTGCATTAGCTCTCGCCTCCTGCTTCAACTTCTTCTCACTAGATGGTCGAAGGCTTAGATCTGCTTCCAACTCTCTGCCATGTTTCTCCCTTCTTCATCAACTCTCTCTATTATCTTCCCTTCTTCCCTTCTTTCTCTTTATTTTCTCTCTCCCAAAGTGTCTTTGGTATGTTGAGTGAAGAATGAAGAATGAATGATGAATAATTCTCAGCCGCCACCCCCTCCTTTCCTTTTTGTAGTATGCTTCTAGGTCTAGGGTTTTGTGCCCTCAATCTCTACAACTGCCACGTCATAAAATGATTAAAAGAAGAATGTCTAGCATGAGGGGAGTCATGGCTGTGACTTAGAAGTCACAATCGTGACATGTCACAGCCGTGACATGTTCAATACCATGCACAGTTGTGACTTAAATGTCACATGGTTTATAGCATGCAATTGAGTCATACAATTAACATGCAATTAATTTGTGTATCGTGCAATTAACGTGTGTGCCCCTCCAATTAACATGTCACACCCATTTGTATGCACAATTCTTCTTGTCTTAAGTCATGTCATGTTCACAAAATAATCCAATTAAGATTCATGCAACATTCACACTAATTTCACACAATTTTTATCAAATTTGAATTAAATCACAACTATTTTTAACATATGAAAGCAAGAAAAATCAAACAGAATTAAACACACCACTTATAAGTAGTGGCTCACTAAGTAAAGAGTTCTTTTATTGACCCATAGATGGTAGGTTTTGGTGGCTTATTGGAGAAGTCAATTTATGATAAGATAAATTGTATTGGAGAAGTTGTATTGTCGTAAAAATCAGAACGAAAGAGGAGAAAAAGAGAGGTTTGCTCCATTATTTTGGCATGTGAGAAGGCAGCTATTTGGTGAGACAATCAAGAGAAGTAGATCATCATTGACAGATATTTGGTGTTGGTATCTCTTGGGTTTGTAGAGAGTACTAAATTGATTATAGTTTTTAATTTATAGTTTTTAATTTATACTAGAACCTAGAGATAATTGTACTTGTCGTTGAGATTATTGATGTGAGTCACCGATCGTACTCTTGATTATTATAGTGGATTTTTTAGTTAGTGGAGATCTGGACCGTGGTTTTTTCCCTAGTTGAGAGGGGGTTTTCACGTAAATTGCATGTGCGTTGATTTAGTTTTTTACACTTTATTTCTCTTGCTATTATTGTTGTTGTGGTTCTGGTAATTTTTCCCAGAAAATAATATCAAAGTCGATGGTTCGAAAAGGGACGAATATGAAGATGGTAGTCAAATCCCGTGATTGCCTCCCCACAAAGAAGAGCAAGGAGACTCTTGGTGGGCCCAGACCAATGGAGTTGAAGGGCTCTTAATTACGCCATATACTCAAGCTGCTAAGAAAAAGATTTTCGCTCAAGGGAGAATCTAAGCCCAATGTGAAAGTTTACATTTGAGCGGGAGATTATTGGGATGTCAAATATGAGAAAGAATCTCACGTTAGAAAAAGATGGAATTACTAAGAGGTATATAAGTGGAAAAGACCCATAAATATAATGTCTTAAAATTTTAAGTTAAAGTGTGATGTCAAAGCTGTCTACTGTATTCCCCACTAAGCTCATGATATAAATCTCTTATAAAAGTGGACTCCCCATAACTACCACATTGATCATTGATCATCACTAAAGCCTGGGGCTCGTAAACTCCTTAGGGCTACTAAAATTTCGGGCACTCACCTCATTTTGGTGACCCAAATGCGAATGTCGTTAGTTGCATTGCTGGCTTATGCTTACACTCTTGTTGTCTTTATTGTCATCCACAGCTAGCCTTTTGTACTCATTTCTATCATTTACAGAAGAGATTGGAGAAGGAGGAGAAAACAGCTTACAATTGAGTAAATGTAGTTACATTTCATGATCTAGAACTCAAAAATTGAAGCACAACATGATGGACCATTCTGATTTTCCTTTCAACATCTTTATCAATTTATCATTGGTTGTATAACAGAAAACCTCAAAAGTCCCAACTTGAGAGTTTCAAAAACATCTCCGTTTCATTTAATGAGGATGTCAAAACCTGAATTGCACGCATCGTCAAAAGGACAACGATGTGTATCTTTCTCGGCTATACCTTGACGTAAACAATTTTCCGCTCCAAGAAAATGATCTCTTCAGTGTATTTGGTACAATAGGCGAAGACTTCGCCGTAGAAGAGTTACGATGTCCACCAACTCTGCTTGCAATAATAAATTCGTCGAATTCATTACCCTTAGCCAGTTGAATACCAGAATTTCCATCAGATTGCTCTTTAAGAACATTGGTAAGCGCGTCACTGGTCTTAGAAGCCGATAAAGAATCCAAAGAGACCGATCTTCTCATTGGCTGAAATGGAATCCCATCAACATGTTCCCAACTTTTTCTCCTGCTCTCACCCTGCAATTCACCATCCATCTCTGATTCAATACTCGACTCACCATCTCTTTCTTCGCTTCCTCTGCTAGATTCTGCATTATTTTCCAATCTCAATATCTGGTTTTCGTCTTGAGTGCCCGGATTATTAGTACCAGACTCTGAATTTGTTTGTGCGGCCGGGTTTGTGATAATTGGGGCGCGACACATAGGGCAATTGGTGTGTGATCTAAGCCAAGTATCAATACAATTAATATGAAAAGCATGGCTGCACTTTGGTAAGAGCCTGAGAGTCTCGTATTCTCGAAATTCATTCAAGCAAACAGAGCAGTCAGTCTCTTCAACAAGACCATCGCCTTTGATATACCTACAAACAGTAATCGAACTAATGACCGATGGCTGTAACCCCAAGGTGTTGATATACCAGATAGGATGGTCAACGACAGGGCCGTGATCTTCGTCGATAAACTCATCGTGGGTTGTAAGATTTCTTTGCTCCCATGACCTTCTCCTCCTCGGCCCTGAATAGAATTTAACATACACACCGTAACAGCACACAAGAACAAACGCCGCGGACAAAACAGAAAGAGCTATGATCAAGAACTTGCTAAGCCTGTGAGAATGGTGACCTGAATTTAAAACAGAAGGCGAAGGAGCGAGGGCAGAAGGGCAGTAATAGGCACAGTAGTCCCAACACTGTTCTTCGCAAAAGCCTAAATCATTTGATAGATCGCAGAAAGGTTGACAGAGTTCTATCAGAGTTTGATTGAACCCATTATCAGCAGTCAACAACTTTCTGTGCTCTAAACCCATCACAAATGAAGAAGAGAGGAGACTGCAATCTGGGATTGGCACCTGAAGAAGAGAAGAGAACAACCATGAAGATGCAACCTCCCCAAAGTCAACGAAGTGATGGAGTGGAATACTTGGGAAGAGATGGATTGGAATAAACTAGGGGAAGTCGGTCCGTGTTTTGCTTAGTGAATTGATAAATTTAAGTTCCTTATTTATTTTTTTAAGTTTGATCTTTTCCTTTTTCTGTCCGTTTGGGCTTTGGATTTCACGGCGGCTGTCAATATTGGAAGAAAATTCACCTACCTGCCTCCTACATGAGTTTAGATTTTTGTTTAATATTATAGTGTATTATTGTATCTAATAAATTTAATTATTTATTTATATGAGTTCTGTTTTTATAAAATAAATAATTAAAATTTTAGTCATTTATTTATATGAGTTCTGTTCTTATAAAATAAATAATTAAAATTCTATAAAACAGAATAATATTTAATAGAAAATCTTGTCTTATGGCTTGAAGCCTGAATCATCTGATTTCCTTCCCTTATTATCATATTTTATATTCATTTTTTAATACCTTACATCTGACTGCATAAGAATAATAAGTTTGGTCGTGATTATATTAGCTGTATATTGATTACAGATTAATATAATTTGACCACTCACTTTTACGAGAAGGTGATATATATTATTAGTTAATTACTACTATACATGAAGGTTCCGATTGCACAAGACACCCTTGTCTAATATTGTTCTTTATAATTTAGTTGTTACTCTATCCTAAACTTAACAAAATTTATAGCTTTCACGAAATAAAAGATACCAAGACAGAGAGGAAAGTCTGCATATGTTTCAATATATCACGATTAATCCATCCCTATAAGTCAAAGTCTCGTACTGGGAAATAGAAATATATTCCTTTTCTCCTCTAAAAACACAAATACTGGGTCACCAACCTAAACTAGAAATTGAATGTTACACGATTTCTTCTCTCTTTTTTCTTATCCTTATCTGTGTATCGCTCTAAGCCACTCGATGACATTGAAGAAATAAAAACAAGGTGCCATCTGTGTAATGATGATATAACATTATAACTACACCACCTAAAAAGTAGTATTATGTTGTGATTCTTAATTCTTAATTTTTGTCTATTTTTAAACAAAATAAAAAATATATGTTGGTTGTCAATATTAAAATATATGATTGATATTAAATAAAATTTTAGTTAGTAATTAATTAATTATTTCAATTTATTTTTTACATAATATTTACTAATAAATATAGTAAATTAAATTTATATAGAAAGCTTTAATAAGTTGCTCTAATAACGTGAAACAAGTCAAACATCTCAAGGTTGTTAGTTGTGTGTTAAAGAAAAATAAAACGAAAAAGACCTCTTGGCATGGATCAGAGCCAGAGAAAGAGACGTGAAAGAAAGGGTAATAGAAATAAGCTGCCATAACTGTTACGTCGTGTTTTCTACTTTAAATATAGACTGGGAGAGTTGTCAGTCATTAGTGATGCTTAATTAGGTACCTTATGTTTTTTGCTGCGTTTAATCAGTATTCATTGCAAAGGAACGTAACAGTTGTGGCGTTAATGAAACACTAGGTATAATTAAAACTGAAACAATAGGAATTGAAGACTTATTAATAACCCAATATTGAATAATTAAGCATCTTAGTTCAAGAATTCAATTACATAATTCAGACGCCTACTCTTCAACCCATGCTTTGGATCTTTTCCTTCCCTACTGAAGTGTCGTATGCTTCTACAAAATCTAAGGCATAACCTGATTGATTAAACTGGGGTATGAAATCACACTCCTTTTCTTGTTCCTTTGATTTTGCCACAGCCTTGCAGTAAAAGAAAAACTGTTCTGCTGAGCACATGTTAGAAATGGGAAGTACATATTCAAGATTTCCATGAGCTTTTAGTTGCGAAAGAAAACACGATAAGCTCCTCATCTTTATGAACTGATTCATATTAGCATGAACCTTCATTTTTTTTGGTCAGACTAACTTTATTAGCAGAACACCAAAAAACTTCCATTTTTCCGGTTAGCAGGGAGAAAATGAAGGTTCAACTCCTGTCAAAGAAGTTCGTAAAACCATCAATTCCAACCCCATTTCACCTTAGGAAACTGAAGATATCCTTCATTGATCAACTCGCACCTGCTGCCTACATGCCTCTTATTTTCTATTACTCAGCCGACGATGGAAACATTATCGAAGAAAGGTGCAAACAACTGGAAAATTCACTGTCAGAGACATTAGCCATTTACTACCCTCTAGCAGGAAGATATGTTGAAGATAGTCAATTGGTGGATTGCAATGATGAAGGTGCCTTGTTCTTGGAAGCTAGAGTAGACATAAAACTCGCTCAATTTATGGGACAACAAGAGGGAGAGGAAATGCTGAACCAATTGCTTCCATTTCCTAACGAAATGGACTTGAGTCCTGTAATACTCGCAATTAAAGTTAATAAATTTGAATGTGGTGGATTGGCAATCGGCATAAATGCATCGCATAAGGTTGTCGATGGAGCTTCCCTCAGTCTTTTCACCAATGCATGGTGTGCAGCTTGTCGGACGGGGATAGATGAAGCCATTCCTCGCCCTAGTTTCGAAGCAGGGTCTCTTTTTCCAGCTAGGTATGGATTAAGGTTTGCTACTCCGGTCCACACATATGATGGGAAAAAGATTATTACAAGAAGATTTGTGTTCAGTGGAGATGCAATTTCCACTCGCAAAGCCAGAACCATCAATAACAGTCCTTCCAGAGTAAAAGTGGTGACTGCACTGATATGGAAGGCTTTCATTGAATTTTCTCGATCAAAATATGGGAAATTAAGGCCTTGTTTGCTGACCTTGTCATTAAATTTTCGTGGAAAAACTCTACTTCCATTAACACAGAATTCTTGTGGAAATCTTTACATGCTGATCGTGGCCAGATTTCAGCCAAATAAACAGGGAAATGTGGAGCTGAATGGCTTGGTGAATCTGGTAGATAAGAGTCTAAAGAAGGCCAAGGAAGAATGCGCAGAAGTGGCGAGTCCGGGAGATATGATAACAATGGTGAGTAATGGAATGAAAGAGGTATATGAAGAAGTAAGGAAAGGGGATGCTGACATATGTATTGTTAGCAGCATGTGTAAATTCCCTTGCTATGAAACTGATTTTGGTTGGGGGAAGCCAGCAGGGGTTAGTTGTGCACATAGACCTTTGGAAATGGCTTTCCTTATGGATGCCAAAAATGGCGATGGAATTGAAGCACTAGTGACCTTGGAAGAAAATAACATGCTTCGATTCCAGAAAGATAAGGACATTTTAGCTTTCACGTCCAAGTTTGAGCCACTTGGGACAACACAGATTCACGAGAAAACAGAAGCAAACTCCCTCAGGTTTACTACAAGTAGTTCGCGGTTGAACAGATCAGCCCTAGTTAACCAAACGATTTCTCCCAAGGGGTTGTTTCAGTGGGCTGATAAAAGAAACACCAAGGAATCATACCAAATTAACTCCACGTCAGAGGAAAAGGCCACTGATGAAACAATTCATAGGTACACATGTAGTTGTAGCCGCACTTACAGCAACACACTCCAAAACTATCGCAGAAAATTCCTATCGTCAGTGTTGAGGGTGATGCGACGAGGAAGGTAAAAGGCAACTAGGATAGGATTCTTCCTCGACGGCGAACACTTTACACTTCTAGCTATTTCTTTGTATGTTCACAGAAAATTCTTGCAAGCGTCATTTCAATACGCTAGAATTTGGCCTCTAGTTTAGTGGATTTTCTACTTTTGGTTAAAAAAAATCCAAGAATGTAAGGTTGTCCTATCTCCGATGTTACCACGTGCTATATTTGTTACCTTTACACTATTAAGGTACAAATAATTAAAAATTATAAAATTATAAAACCTCTTATTATCTTTTTTGTTTATCATATTTATAAAAAATTATAAATAAATTTTTTATAGTAATATTAGTTTCATTTTATTAATATCTTATAGTATATCATTGACATTTAGTATAATATTTATTATTTTATATGAAAATAAATTATGTAGTTGATTATTTTTATTTATTATCTAATATTCATTTTAAGTAAGATGATCAATTTATTATATTTTATTATTGTATGAAATTACTATACTCAAACACAAGATTAATTATATTTCATATTGACATATTGAATTTATTGTAATGCTAAGTAATTTCTCATATTTTGTTGAATTACTAGATTCAATGTTATTATGAAGTATTTTTTATATTAGTCTGGTAAACTAAATGCTAATATCAAGTAATTCTATTATCTGAAGCTCTGCTGGACCTAGTGGTAGAACTTTACAATTCATATTTTTATAGTTTAATTGATTAATAGCAATAATTAATCAAAATAATTATTAATTATTAAGAATTAAATATTATAAATAAAACAAGAAATTAATCTTATTTACTATATTATTTCGTAATAATTGAAGATTATCAAATTATAATTTATTATCATATTAAATCGATCAACTTATTTTATTAATTTTGCAATAATGTATAAATATGATAATTCAATAAAAATAATAAGAAAGCTTACAATACAAGAAAAAAGGGCAATACTGACGAAAAATACCGACAGAAATGGGTTACATTCCATCGGTAATTTAATTTGCCGACGGTATAAGACGACAGAGACGTTCGTCGGCATTACCGCAGTCGCTAATAATTACCGACGCTTTAACGTTTTTGTCAGTAAATATTTTACCGACCGAAGCGTCGGTAAATGGGAAGGGCCTTCCAACGGAACCGTCGGCAGATATGTTGCTAATTTACCGACGGTCCGTCTGTAACACCCAAATACCCCCTGAGAGAATATGTGGATGCCACCCAAGACAGTACAATCAAATCAGACTGTCAGAAACAGAAATTTACAGTTATTACAGGCCCAA
>JANZLC010000201.1:30504833-30534218 GCA_026413385.1 Erythroxylum gracilipes | reverse complement strand
GTGTATAAGCGTAAGTCGACTTGTTAGGTATATAAGTCGACTTGTTGATCTCCAACGGATACTTCCAATTTAAATCTCCTATGATCTTCATGTTTAATGCCTTAATTATATTGAACCTTGTTTCCTTCTTGATTCTTCAATGATTTTCAATATCTTCTAGATTTCTTTCCTTCCAAGACACCTGCAATAGATTTCTAGCCAATTCTATATATTTTATTATTATCAAAACATTAAGGAATTTAACTTGTCAACCACTTTTGGTCCAACATTATGTTTTGTTTACTTCTTCTATGTTTCGCCGCTTCTTCTATTTTTTCCTTCTTCTGTGTTTCTGCTTCACAAGATGAATTTCCTTATGAGTATTTATTCTCCGTGCATAATACAGCTCCTTGGTATGCTGATATTGTGAATTTCTTAGTTGTTGGTACTTTACCTGATGAGCTTATTAGATCTGCAAAAGACAAAATAAAAAAGGGAAGCTAAGTATTATGTGTGGGATGATCCTTATTTGTGGAAGCATTGTTCTGACCAAGTCATTAGGCGATGTGTTCCGAGGTAAAGATTGAGTCTATTCTTAAGTTCTGCCATTCTTATGCATGTGGCGGTCATTTTGGCCCTAAAAGGACAGCACATAAAGTGCTTGAATGTGGACTATATTGGCCTCCATTATTTCATGACGCATACATGTTTTGCAAGTCTTGTGCTAATTGTTAACGTACTGGTAGTTTAGGACACAGATCAATTACCACTCACTCCTATACTCGTTTATGAAATATTTGATGTCTGGGGTCTTGATTTTATGGGTCCTTTTCCATCGTTATTTGGTTATACTTATATTCTTCTAGTTGTGGATTATGTTTCTAAATAGGTGGAAGCTAAGGCTACTCGAATTGATAATGCTAAAACTATTGCAGATTTTGTTAAGACTAATATCTTTACCAAGTTCGGTGTGCCAAGAGTAATCATCAGTGACAGAGGAACTTATTTTTGCAACCGCTCCATTGACACACTCTTTCACAAATATGGCGTGACTAATCATACTTCCACGGCCTACCATCCACAGACAAACGAACAAGCCGAAGTGTCCAACAGAAAAATTAAGTCCATACTAGAAAAGAGTGTCAATCCAAATAGGAAGGATTGGACTTTTCATCTGGATGATGCATTGTGGGCTTATCGTACAACATATAAGACTCCTATAGGCATGTCCCCGTACCGCCTTGTCTTTCGCAAGCCTTGTCATCTTCCGGTCAAATTAGAACACCATGCTTATTGGGCTATCAAGCAATGTAATATGCAATTGGATGATGCTAGAGAACATAGGAAATTGCAATTACAAGAGTTGGACGAAATCAAAAATGATGCATATGAGAATTCTAGGATTTACAAGGAGAAAATGAAAGCCTTCCATGATCATATGATTTCCAGGAAGAACTTTTTAATTGGGCAAAAAGTCTTACTTTATCATTCTCGTTTGAAATTGTTTCCTGGGAAATTGAGATCTAAATGGATTGGTCCCTTTGTTATTACTAATATCTTTCCTCATGGTGCCATTGAAATTTAAATTTTGGACACTCATAAGGTTTTTAAGGTGAATGGACATTACCTCAAACCTTTCTATGAGGGCTTCTAAGCTCAAGCGGTCGAGGAATTGACCTTAGCCAAGGACCATCAAGGGAATTAGGAATGCAAGATGTCTAGCCTAGGACGTTAAACAAGGGCACTTATGGGAGGCAACCCAAGATTAAGGTGTGCCCACGCCTTACGTATCCTTGTTATTTTACTTCCACTTTTACTTTTGTTTTCTTTTTATCTAATTTCCTGTCATCTTCTGCCTTGACTGTACTCTAATGCTCTATTCTTTGATTTTTGAGCAAGTCATTTTTGAAGTTTAATGCCTCCGCCACCCACTCCTTCATTTGAGGAGCGCCTACACTGCATGGAACAAGCCTTGGAGACTCTCACCACTCAGGTTGCCCGAATTGATGCTACCCTTCTACTCTCCACCACCATATTGATGTTCCGCCACCCACTCCACTTTCTTTGTCCACTTTCTTGACTCCACCACTTAGGGCAGTCTCCTTCTACTTCTTCTCTCCTCATATTTTGCTGACCTATATTTGTGTTTTGATATAATACTCATTGAGGTCAATGAGAAGTTTAAGTGTGCGGGAGTAATTACAGCTTAAATGGTTTTAATGATAGGACATTAACCCCTAAGTTTGAATTCACCCACTTTTCTTATCTTGAAATGATGGGACATGCTAAGTTATATAATAAATTTAATATAATCAGGCTTATTCCCAGTTTTTTCATAAAATGAGTGGTTGAGCCTACTAATTCTTCTTAATTTACAATTTGAGGCTTGGAAATAATAGACTGAAATATCTAAGTTTGCTTGCTTTAAATCTATGTCACATGCATAGGAATCGTTGACTTAGCTCACCTAGTTGCTCAAAATCGGTGAATGAAAAAAAAAAGAGAAGAAAAAAGTAAATTCTTCTCCACTGCTCCACTTTAGTGAAGTAACCTGGGGTCTTCATGCAACCCATGTCGACACTTAGGACAAAAGAAAAGAGGGAGTATGAGTAGTGCTAGTAGCCACCTAGGATTGTGATGAGTTGAGTAACTGGGGATGACCATCACAAATGTATCGTAATCGTGTAAAAAGGCTTATGACATCAAATGTCATATAATGAATAGCATCTCAATCTCACATACATTATTTAAGTTGAGTGACTTGGTAGGTGGGTAAATTATTCCCTATGCATTGACTTAATAAGGTTGGAACCCAATTGTGTGATGTAATTGATCAAGTCTTGACTTTTAAGTTGAAAAGACATTTTTTGAATCAATTGTCTATTTTATGGAGAACTAGGAATTGTTGGTTATGTTGATTTTTTGTATTCCTTAGTGTGTTGCATCTTGGATGGATGGGGGACTGTTTGAAAATCAATTGGGGTGTTTGTGGGTTATAGACGAAAGTTCTGTTTGAGGACAAGCTTGCGAGAAGTGTGAGGGTGTTTGATGGTGTGAATATGTGCTAATTATATTAATGATTTTGTTGATGTTTTGGTAAATATTCATATGGAAAGGGTGGAATTGATTTAGTTTTATGTATTTTGGTTAGGAGATGACAATCGAGCCAAATTGGAGATATTTTGGTTGTCGTTGTTTGAAGTTTTGAGCTGTAACTGCTTATCTGCAATTTTTGGACTGACTTCATATTCTGGGCAGTAAGTTGTGCCCAAGACTTAAGGTCGTGTGTGAATGAACGTCCGGTACAGAGTTGAAGACTTGACTGATCTTTTAATTTTAATATTTTTCAGATCTGGAAGGGAAGCTTTTTGGGATTAGTGAGGGAAGTTAGGGATGCTAATCTTGAGCCTATTTTTCTCTCTCTTAAAAGACCTATAAAAGGAAGTCAGTAGGAGATGGAAAGAGGAGGTTGATTGCTAGGAAATTAAAGTTTATCTTATTTCTTATTTTGCAAGTTTTGTATAGCCATAAGCGACTAAACCTATTTTAGTCTAGCAAGGGTTAATCGAGTTCAAGTTCATATGAGTCATGAGATCTAAACTTAATTTTTATTCTTGAAATTCTGCAGTATTTATTCATTCTCTATTTTATTGATATTATTATCTTGTTGGTTGATGCAATAAGAGCTCATTGTGCAATTGGTAGGGTTGTAATTAGCCAATCAAGATTTCTAGATCCATAATTGTCTAGTTAATCTTGATGATAGTGGTAGGTAATATAATTTTCAAGTTATATTATGAGAATGAATAATCTGATTTAAACAATCACGCTTGTTGATCCTGTTGATTAGGGATGGGTCTTTCTAATTCTTAAAGCTATTAGTGAATTAAATCCTAGACGGGTGTCAGGATTGTTCGTCAATAAGGGGTCAGTCATAGGCGCGTGTCCAGCTAATCTAAAATTAAGTAAGGATTAGATTATTAGAAGTTTTTCAATAATCATAACCAATCTATTGTGGGATTTGGATGTATTCTTTTGACATGTTTTAATGAACATGTCAAAAGAATGGAACCATTAACAAAAGGATTATTGTCAAAGACATTTAATGAAATGGTTAAAAGAATGGGCATTATTGGGTACCATGATTGAATAAAATATTATTATTGATGTATTTTAAACTTTGAACTAGTTATGATTTCTAATATTTAATTATCTTGTTATTTATTGTTACATATATATAAATGATTATGTAAATTTTAACAGGGGTCACCATTTAAGAGACATTATTATTGATGTAACATACCACTACTATAGGGTATATGCCTGAAATCTTTGAGAATATTTGAGCACATACCCTACAAGAATGGCATGTTAGAGCAATGACATTCACTTAATATGGCATTATACACATCATAAGTAATCATAAAAATAACTTATCTCATTTCATTAACAAAAGATATTTTACACTGTTACTTCATTACAAATCATCCATATATTTACAATAAAAAAAATCTGTGTTCACACTGTTTTATACAAAATATTCCATATGAAATGAAAAACTATACAAAAGCACTCTATCTAAACTCCTTAGATGAAAGTTGACCAGACCTTTGAGCCATATCTTGATCCCAAAATGGACAATACCTTAAAGTTGCAATTTTGATGAGTTTTGTGAACTCAATGAGTGAACCATCATCGATGTATTCACTCAAAATAGAACATATATATCACATGTATAAAACTCAACTAAGTCAATATAACACTTCATTCAAATTTATGCCTCATATATCACATTACTCATTTCGATTCAACAAGCACCTTAATAATACAATCATTTTACATAATCATTTCAAAAGCACATTCTGAAAGCATAAACTTCATATAAAGGCATTTCAGAACAGTTCACTCATTTTTCACAATTCTTCATATCACCAATAAGTTCATAAGCATTTCACATTATTGTCTTAATACAGTATAATTCAACATTTATTTGCAATCAATCTTATGAACACATGCAATGATATATATGCAAATGCAAAATATACTCACTTCCATTTTTATTTTGTTGTGACTGAGCGCCAATTCACTGTCTCGTATCTGTTATAAATACTGGGCTCATTTCAGTACTATCCCGTATCTGTTGTGGATACTAGGCTCATTAAACATTGAGCCTATCGCTCTGTGTGCACAATATATGAGCTTAAATCTCTTTTCACATTGGCTACTCCGGTTACAACTCCTTAATGTGAACATGCATATTCATGTAATGAAGTGCAACATTTCACATAATATATCATTACTCACTTTCAGTTAGTAAACACATTTAGTTATCACAATTCATCAGATCTATGTCCGGCATTCAACAAATAGTTGAGAATTCATTTTTTCTTCTTAACATTCAATTCATAAACATTCACAATACAATCTTGAATATTAAACTCCAAAGGCAATCAATTGTTCGGAATCATCAATGCCACAATTATAACAATATCGATTCAATATAAAGATATCAAGTTTAATCAAACAATTTTAACAGAACACATTTCTAATTGAGATCCCCTATCTAGGTTACTCACATTCTACTCCAGTTAGCTATTGCCTCGATGAACAGACAATGTCTAGATGGTGTCAGTCGATGTGTGCCTCTAAACAAAAAATGCACACATGTACACATTACTAATTGATCAATCGAATGAATGCTTAAAGTTACACATGTATATGTGTCATGTTTAATGCATGCTCAATTGATTATTCCGGGTATGCAATCTTGTTCAAAACCCTTAATCATTCATACATCATGACTTATACATCATTTAGTTTGTAATTAGATTTATACCTTAATACACTTGATCACTTTCAATTCATCAATCAAACATTTATCATTCTTTTTCCTAGGATTATACACTCACATAATTTCCTAGTTCTCATTCAATCATTCCCAATTCATCACTTACATACTTGAATCACATTACATTTATGGGAACATCTTTATCTCATTATCAACTCATAATTTACACTTATCCTTAAACATTTTTCATGATCAAAAGCCTCTTACAGCACACAAACAATTGTTACTTTAAATATGAAATTTCAACAAGCTAAATCTATACATTCTCCAAAATTTTTCTAGCAATATATATTCATACATTTACTCAATTTTCATCCATAATTACCCCATGTCCTTTAATTCTCATTCATCCATAGCTTATAGAGATTTCTCATGTTCTTAAGATCATGCTTGCATTAAAAGAACTCATTTATTCCTTAAACAAATCATAATTTCCATATTTGAACTCAACCACATCAAAACAGTCCATTCTTTAGGTTATGGCTTCAAATAACTACATAAACTTATCAAGATATCTTCTAGCCAAACTATTTCACATAAGAATTAATAAGACATCAATAATCATTTTTCATGTTTTATACTTTGACTAATCTGAGCTCTAAAGTCCTCAAAAATTAGGAAATAATATAAGGTTCCTGCACAGTGGTCTATTACAGGTAGTATTGAGAAAACAAGCATAACTCAATCTCTAGTCACTATTTTATCAAGAAGCTTTCATAGAGGTTAAGCTAAGACCTATATCTACAACTTTCATTCTTTGAGTTTCTTCAAATTCATGCTCTAAAGATATGTAAAATATATCAAAATAGGAAGATGAAATTGAAACTAGAATTTCGACCTACAACTCTAATTTTCTATATTTAATAACACTTCAATAACACTTATCTTTACCATGAATTCTTCATTAATTATACCTAAAATCTCAAATTAAATCATCCATACAACAATCCTTAACTTACTAGTTTCATACATGCAAAAACAGAATAGAAAAGTACCCAAGTTTATGGAGAAATTTCTAGTATAATAGATCATTAACATTATATGTAATTGATCATAATTTATCATCATCAATTCTCTATCACAACATGCTATAAACACTAATCATTTACTTACATGTTTAACTCTAATTCCAGCTCAAAAAATCAAGCCAATCCAGTACTCCAAGCAAGTAGAAACATCACACATTCAAGGTAAAACTTAGATGAATTTTGGCTAGGTTTAGTAAGGCAACTTCAAGCTCATCTTTTACTTAACTTTGTGAGGCTAAAATATGGATTATTTGTGCAACAATTAGGCATAACCATAAGCAAGTTTAGGGACGTGAAAGAAAAGAGTTTCAATAGTGTGTGTGAGAGAGGAAAGAACAAGAAATGAGCTGAACCAAGTTTGCTCCTGCTGAATGTTACACCTAAGGTGTTAAGTGTCATCTAATAGAATGGCCACATGTCTAAAGGCATGTTCAACGTTTATCAAGTATAGGTGCTGTCTTATGTTACCATTAAAACTAGGTCACATGTCATTTAAGTACAGCAGCCACTTGTCCATTAATCAACGCCATTTGTTATCAACTTACTAGTCCATTTGTCCCACAATGATCAATGTCAAATGTCACTCAATTATAGATTTAATCATCCAAATTTTCATGTAATAATTTATCTTACCACTTGACATTTTTTTCCTAGACCAAATATACAATATAATTCCTCAAAATTTCTATTATACCAATTAATTCTAAATTTACTACTTGTAATCCATCAAACAAAAATTCAAGGCATAAACATTTCACAGTTCACATCATGAATATTTTAAATTTTTCATACCCCGGAATAAATCAATTGAGTACTTATGCTATCTTTATAATGCGTACTAGCTAGTTCATATTTCATGTGTGTATGCTAATGATATGCATATGAATGAAATACAATTCTTGAATTCCAATAACAAACTAAGGTTCTAACCCTTAATATGAAAACAGGTTATTACCATTGAACCATTAAGATTTATCTCATTATAAATCATATTGAGCTTTAAACTAATTTTATGCTACATAGAAGGGATTGTGTCACACTAAAGAACGTACAAATGCTATGATCCTCTCTAATTTTTACTTAACTATGATTAATATTGTGACAAAAAATGGAGGATTTAGCTTTTAGTATATGCATATATGTCATATTGTTAAACCATGATTATGTTATATAGGTTAAGCAGGAGATTATTAGTTAATTTCATTAAATGGATCATATTTGATTTAATGATTTTAAGTGTTTAATTCTTATTAATTTAAAAGTTTATATAATAAAGTATTGCGTATCTAAAATTTACATGAGTTTTCATTATAATGCATATCACATCCATACAAATAAATCAAAAGAGCATTAATTTATTTTGGCATAACCTTATAATAGTTTTTAAAATGCGTTACATATCAAAACTCAATATCTTAATACAGCAAACTAACTCTTATCGGCTTTCTTAATGGATCTCATTGCACAAACAGGTATATGATAGAGATGTTACGACTGATAATTTTCAGAAAGTTCCAAAAAGAGGGAAGCCCTAAAATGGAAGATGACAACTTTCATAAGAATTATTTTGAAAGCCTTTAAAAGATAAAAAAAAACATTAAAATTAAAATTTAGGCATGTCCCAACACCTTGCAAAATATAAATTTGAATTATTGATAAAAATAGTGGATTTTTGGGCTTGCCAATAAGCCTAACCTTAGTCACGATTTGGAAGAAGATAACAAACTTTTTAAAATATACAGCAGTTTTATAATAATCTCTAGCTTGCAGATAATAACTTTAATGTAATTATATAAGTGCAACGCACCTAAATTAATGAACATAATTTCAGTACCTATTTAGTATGTGTACACCAAATGAGTACCTAGCTAGGATTACTGATGCATGAACTTATTTATTTGCACATTATGAATTTTTCAACCAGCTCTCCCCATTTTACTAAGACGAGCTCATTGGTCTTGATCAGCTACAGACCATAGATTTCAGTTATTATGATCAAAATAGCATTGCATCAACTTGAAGTTTTGTACTTCATCAAACAAAAGGAACGTAAAACATCTGATCAAACTACTCGTCATAATCAATATTAACTTTACGTGTGGATTAGACCAAATATACACGATATAAAACTGTTCTGTCTAATAATTGATATTGCCAGGAAGCTATCAGTTCCACACACAAAAAAGGTCTGAAATTAATTGATAATCACGTTCAAGTGTATATATAGAACATCGAGAAGATATCATAACATCAATGGGCATAAATCTGTAAAAATGAGCAAGAAATTATTGAATACACGAAAGTACACAAAGGAACAATCGTTAATGTTTGCACATTCGAATCTTTCTACACCACTAGAACGGCAGAGGATAAGCCCACAACCAAAGAGGAAATGACGCTGAACCTAGCGAACACGGCAGTGTTGCCCTCTGGAGCAGGAGCTCCACTCGGCGGCTCACTAATCGAAGAGGGAGTAGTAGAGGGTGGAGATATAGTGGGAGGGTCAGAAGGCGGCGAGGGAGGAGAAGGAATCGGAGAGAAAGACGGCGGTGTCAGTGGATAACCGGTGGGGACCGCTGCTGGTGGAAACAACGGTGACGGTGCACGGACGTGTATTGGCGATGGTGCAGGCGCGTGCAATGGAGACTGTGACACGGTGGTGGAAGCCATTAGGGCTGACACTAGCACAAACAACGCAACCCTTATGTTTGCCATTTCTTTGTTGGAGAAATATTATGACAAACTAACGAGAGAGAGACCAATCAGAGTAGTAACGAGAACTGCTTGAAGTGTGAGAATGGGGTGAGAGAGAAGGGTGTGTATATATAGAGAAGATTTGCAATTTCGCATACAGATCAGTTTATTATGTTTGGTAATGAATTCAAGTTATGGAATACGTATCTATGAACTGTAATTTCGAAGTTTCACACACGTACACGACTACGGATATACGCACCAAAACGCGCGATGCATAAATTTATTATTCCTTTTCTTGTTTCTTGTTTAACGTGTATCATAAAAACGGTATCTCTATTTATTTGTGGTAGAAGTACAACATATAATGGCTTCTTAATGTTAAAGATCTCAAAGATTGAACAAAATAGGCAAAGGTTTGTCAGATTAAAGAAGAAAACAGAGATTTGGGTGTGATCCAATGATAAATTAAGCTAACTATGGAACAAATAATATTATTATAATGAAGGTCCTGGATAGTCGGAGTTAAGGTGGTGGTGGTGGTATGGTCTGTAATGGGTGAGAGCACTACTATGATACACTGCCAACTGGAGTTGCAATGACATTGGTGCTTATTTATGTTTTCCAGTTAATGGCTTAGTTGAAGTTTATGGTCGAAACAATCTGTAAGTGCACAGAGTCATTTTTAGTACCTACAAATCAAGTATTTCAAGGTCGTCTCCCACAAAGACTAAGATATTCGCTACTGAATTAATCCTATTTACTTGAATGAAAATGAAAATAAATTGGATCTGAGTAGACAATAAATTGTGAATACTGGAAATAACAAACAAGGATAACTTGATGATTTAAACGTAGGGCTTTGAGAATTCAAGAGATTAATCAATAAATTATAAAATTAATTGAATGACAAGTTATAATAACAATTGCACAACTTTACTCATATTCTCTCTTAAGATGTATAAGAATACCTAACTAGTTGATTACCATCTCTCAATGTGCAACCTAACTAGTCAAATTCATTAAGAACAAGCAACCACAAGTTATCACACTAATTTGGAATATCTCTATCTCTAAATCTAATGTGTTTATCTTCCTAGTGTATAAATCATACTTCTCCTCTCAGTTTATTATATGATTCCTAAGACTGCATATATAGTGATCAAGCATAGAGACAACAGTGAAATGCAAGAAAGATAAACATAACCCAAGAATTTTCATTCAACACCAATCAATTCCTCAATTCATAAAATGCAAATCCATTCCCCAAATAGGCTAAATCCCTCACCCCAAATGGGGTTTAGTTCTAGCACATGACAGCAGAATCTATACAAATAATGACAATCAACATCCAAGAAAGAGTAGAGAGAGAAGGTAGAGAGAACACAAAACAAGGTTGCTCTCAATGCTTGATGCAATCCTCAAAAACTCCTCCTTTGTCTCTTTTTGGGTGCCTCCTTATGTTCCAGCCTCGTTTTCAATGTCCAACCCCCCATTTTAGGTCTTAAAATGAGTATTTATAGTGTCTTAGGCTCAAAGAAACCTAGTTTTTGCTAAACAAGGGAAAGCAGATCATCCTTGTGCCAACAAAGTTCGTTAGGTAGACTTTATGTCTGCTAAGCGGACCTTTTTGGGTCTTTGGAGTGAAATTGGTCAGGTAATGTCCATTAAGCAGACATTATGTCCGTTTAACGGACCTTCTCGAGTCTCTAGAGTGGAATTGGCCAGTCAATGTCCATTAAGCAGACATACCCTGGGCCTCTACAAAAACATGCAATATTGACCCTTTAGATGACAAAATCTCTCCTCAAAATCTTCACGGAAGTTGTAGAACTTGGAGTTCTCTTTGAAAGCGTACTTGAATGACCTTAATCCAACATCCATAGTAAAAGTTATAAGTCATGCCCAAAATCTATCCATTTGCACCTATTAAGCAATAAAGTTGAAATGTGTGAGAAATAACCAAAGAAAGCTCTAAATTCACATCGAGATAAGTCAACTGAGTTCCAATTCATCCCAAATTATATACGAATAATTTGACTTATCAAATTCTCCCACACTTAAATTATTGCTTGTCCCCAAGAAAAAATTGAAGAAAACTAACTACTAAATCCTTAACCAAGTTATTGATTCCACTTTCGTAGGTTCACGGTAGCATTTAGCATATGTCACAAACCACTATGTGTCCATAATGGAGGAGTTATAGTCTCCTGAGGGTTTAGTTAAAATGAATGATACCCACAAACATTTCCTTTCCATCATTCCACACCTAATTATCATCATAGCTCAATCCAATAAGTTGAAAGCATTATACGTAAGAATTGAAACATAGACATAAGGCCACATAATACTTCATAAATTAGATCACAACTAAGCAACAAAAAGACATCATAATACTTCAATTAATCAAAACCACATGCTATGAACGAAGTCTCTCATAAATCATTCACCTTCACACAAGTGTTTAAGGGTTAGTCTCAATCATCTTCTCATGCATGTCTCTTACCATAAGCTTGCATCGTATTTATTTCTCCACTACTTCCATCTGTGGTATATCTATGAATCAAAAAGGTCTTTATTCCTTTGGTTGGGCCAAGGGGTAAAGTAAGCTATGAAAGAAGGGATAGGGATTCAAGTATTCAATAATTAGTAGAGCAAAAACTACAAATATTACAATCATCATTGGCAAAATTTGCTGAGAAGGTGCCTAAGCATCATAATACTATAAAACTCCACCAACTCTATTAACACAATTTCCATCATTCTTTCACCTTGAAAACTGAAGTGAACAAGCTTTATTAATTATTATCATTTGTTTTGTTTTGTTTTGTTTTGTTTTTCGTTTTTTAAATATTTTTTTGAAAACATGCTCCTTCAATTACCATAAAAGACACCACCCACACTTCTTCCTTTATATGCATATCAATAAGAAATTTGGATGTACAACGTTTATAGCTCTACTAACCATTGAATAAGGGTGAATTTGTTTTTCTTAGTTCAAGGTTCTTTGGGATAGGTTTACAAAGAACAAGGCTCAAATACAATCACTAGGCACAAAGGGTTCACTAGGGGATTGATGTATAAAAAAGGTTTGCTATTTGGCTCAAGCTCAATCCTAGTGCCTTTTATCACTTTCATGAACATACCATGATATGATTATGTAACCTCGAAAAGATGCAATGCAAGTTCTAGAAGTAAACATACATAGAAGAGAAAATTATATCACTCACAAGAAAAATAGGATTGAGTGCAATCCTTTAGGCTCAAAATAGCTCACTTGGTGATATTTACTCATTCAATAGCATGCTCATTCAATCAATTTAACATTACATCATCCAATTGTGACAAGGTATGTAATCAATTTAATCATATTATGCATCTTATTTAATATCAATCTTATTCATAATGAAATTAACTCATTAAATTGGATTATAGCGATAATTAGAGCGTGAAAGATGTACTAGTATACAAACATGCCTAATGAAAATATGCACAATTAGTTAATAAAAAAATTAATTAGAAATTGTAAGATAATTCAATGTAAAATAGTGCAAGCACGACCATCAGTTTATCCTCCCCCACACTTAGAATCAACATTGTCCTCAATGTTAGGTAAGATAAAAAAATTTAATGCAATTAACAGAATGCGGAGTAAGGGTAAAGTGCTAGACCCTGCTTCCGGAGCCCAGCATTCGGAGCCACAAACTGAAACAATACTTGTCCTTAACCCTATCGAACTTGTTTAGGGACAAAGGCATAACTTTCTCTGAAGACGTCAGACTAAACAAGTCTTTAGACTGTTCGGAAGAAGACTTCAAGATCTACAACTTTCATGAAGACCTTGAAGACGAATTTTATCATTAGGAAGATCAAAAATTTGACCAGACGATTTAAGATGAATAGTGCACAGAAGAAGCGGAGGGTCAACCATTGAAGAAACAGAAAGCAAACGAATGCGAAGCAGACGAATACTACAAAGGAGACGAATGTGGAGCAGACGAATTCCACAAAGCAGACGAAGGCCACGAAACAGACAAATACCACAAAGCAGACAAATGCCGAACAGTAGACGACGCCCACGAAGTAGACGAATGCTACAAAGCAGACGAATGTCAAATAGCAGACAAAGGCCACGAAGTAGACGAATGCCACAAAGCAGATGAATACAGAACAAACGAATGTCACAAAGCAGATGAATGCCACCAAGCAAACGAATGCGGAACAGATAAATACGGAGCAGACGAATGCTACAAAGCAGACGAATGTGAAACAAATGAATACGGAGCAGACGAATGCCACAAAGCAGATGAAGGCCACGAAGCAGACGAATGGAATCAATTTAAGACGAAGCAAAGCCTTAAGACGAAATGACATCATCACAGATGATATGACATCATCACAAACGAAGCGTCTTTACAGACGATACGTCTCTCCTTATGAAGACCATAACTTTAGACTCCTATGCCTAATTATTTCATACTATATACCGATAGAGAGCTAGAAATATAAGCTACAACTTTCCAAAAGGCAACTTTGACTAATTTAGTCTAAATTAGGCCAATTTTTCTCCTGAATTTGACACACAAATTCTACACCTAGGAGAGACTTGGATTTTCGAAATGTGCAACTACCAAAGAAACGTGCACAAACACATGGGGAACTTTTCGATTCTAAACTCGTTTGCCAAAATCACAAAAGCTCCAACATAGCTTTAATTACAAATTTACATTATAAATAAAGGCTTAACACAAAATACAACATATAGAGGATGCTCAATGTTTACATGCTCATGAAGCTATCCGAAATTTATTGAACTAACTTAGTTACAAAAGTTTCTAATATCTTGGAGTTTTCCGATGCCCTGCAAGGTTTGCTATCCTTCACGTTCTGCACCTGAGGAGGGAAGAGTGGGATGAGCTACACAGCTCAGTGAGTAACATATTTATAGTCATTGGCAATTGACCACAAATTTGAGCATATATATAAATATATACTTATATTCAATAAGCCAGACATTCTTCCATTTAGTTTAACACTCATAGAACATAACACTCAAATGCAGCATACATGACGAGTTAAAAAATGCGATACACAACTAATGGCTCGAGGGCTCCATGAGAACATAATAGAGAAATCAAAGTTTACCCTATGAACAAAATGAGTTCAATTTCGGATCTCATATGCCATAAGCAGACAGCCAGGAGAAGGCTCTTGTCAACATGCACATGACGAACAAAATGGTTCCACTCTTGCCCAAACAAAAGCACATATTTGTTTTCTCCTATGCTCATACTTTATGTCTTGTCTTCTTTTCATTTAATACAAAAGTCATGACCTCTTTTGAGGTATAACATAATCATATTTCACCATGCATTTTTCAACATTTACAAACAAGTCAATTTCAAACAAGTTCAATTTCAAACAAGTTAACTTCAACATACACACATAGGCAAGAATTTTCCCAATTACACTATAACCATAAATATGTTACCCACCTAAGTAGCTTGCGAAATCCAAGTCAAGCTTGACTTTCCTCTTGCTCTTGGGTAGGATTCCCTTGGTTTCCTAAAACAACCAATATTCCATTCAAAACATCATTCCAATAAAGTTAATAAACTTCAAAAAAATCACAAAATTCCAACAAGCATAAATTTAACTCAAATTGAACCTACCTATACCCCCCATCTAGGTCAAAAAACTAGGATCTAGTTTAGAAACCCTAGAATCACTTAGGTTCACCCAAATAGTGTAAAATCATTTGACCGTAGTTGAGTAGTATGCACCCTTGAGGGTCAACAGTTTGCCCCAATGAAATTTTTCTAAGTGTGCCCTCACATTGTACGCTGCATCAATACCACCCTCTACTAAGACTTCGAGCACAAATTTGTGATTCTTTTTCTTGTTAAACCAAGCTTCACCATTGTTCATTGATGAACATGGCTTGCTTAGAAGTAGGTTCCTTTGCTTCTTCGACCAGATTTTTACCCCTAACAGATCGAGAGGATTGACACGTATTCTTCCTCACCACTTGCTTAAAGCGTGACATTAAGTGATAGCCTCACAACCCGCTACAATTTCAACCAAATTGACCTCAATCCCACAAGTCAAGCAATAAATCTCAATCCAACAACTTCAACACAAACCAGCTCCTTTCAAATTCAAACACAACCTAGTATCTCACTTCAATCTCAATCCCACAACTCCAACACAACTCAGCCTTTTCAAATTCAAACACAACCTATTATCTCACTTCAATCTCAATCCCACAATTCCAACACAACCTAGCCCAAAATCAACAACAACCACAATCGAATAACTTTCAAGCATCAATTCACAATGTGACAATGTGCAGAACAAAATCATCAGTATGACGCACACATTGTAGTGCCACAGTGAGAGAACACTTACCCGTACAAAATCGACGTATAAACTGCATATACTTGGCTCACAACCTTAAGAAGATCCCTCGAAATCGTCAAAAATGAAGTATGAGGGCATTATCTTGGCAGAAGAGAGAGGGACGGCTTGAGAGATAAGGGTTTGGTTGGGATGGAATGTTATGGGGATGGGGTCTGTGAAGGCGGGGAAAGGGAGAAGAATGAAGCAAAAGAATTGAGAATCTTGGGCTAAAAGATGGCTGGCGTGGACGAAGGAAGGAGAGAACGCAGGGGTGACAGCGATAGACTAGAGAGAAAGTGCGGGAAAAGGGAAAAGAACAGGGTATTTTAATTCTGAGTACATGCAATGTCCGTTAAGCGGACCTTTTCGGGTCTCTTTGGTTGTTATGAAGCTGTAGGTCCGTTAAGCGGACATAATGTCTGCTAAATGGACCTTCTTGGATTTTTCTGTATTATGTTGAGTCTGTAAGTCCGTTAAACAGATTTCATGTCCGTTAAACGGACTCTTCTGGTGAATCTAAGTTTTTCTCACCTTGTTCACTCTTCTTTTGTCCCTTTTACCGACTCAATAATATCATAGGACTATATGCATGATGTATGAGTGTCAATAATGAAGAGATTAAAGAAAACAAAGTATCAGTGCCAATAATGGAATATGCAACAAAATCAGTGGGCAGCCTAAAACCCCTCTCACTAAAAGAGTCCCATCCCTAAAAAATTCAGTTCTATTCACGAAATCTTGCAATGTAAAACATTGATTTGAAAGATTGAAAGTACTTTCCAAAATTATTCAGTAACAGAAGGTAATACTGAAGATCAAGGTAAAAGGATAAATTCAAGGTAATTTTCTTCTTCTTCTCTCCAGTGATAGAATTATTCAGTGGAAATGAAGCGTTTCTTTGTTTTTTGGCAATTAGAAGATTACTTAAAAGCAATAAGGACTCGACAAAGTTGCATATATAACTGGGATTCCTCATAATCAATTTATACACCTTGAGGAAAAAGAATGGATGTAATCATAATCTTGTTTTTAAGTTAAAACAAAGAGCAAAAGATCTCAACTTTGCAAATCATATCCATTGGAGAGCTTCATCGTTCTCTATTGGCAAAGCAGAGAAAGTTTAACTGATTGGGGATGCTCTATTCGTTTGACTTAGCATCTGATGTAGTGTCTACTGCAGAGTCACCGTTGCTGTTTATCAGGTTACTGAAGCGGCCATTGAATTCCACTCCATATATATGGCCCATTTTAACACGTTTGGTCTCCAGGTATCTCTTGTTTTCCGTGGTGATCGGTGTTACTAGAGGAACTCTACCTGCAACTGTCAAACCATAACCCTTCAAGCCAATGTACTTTGCTGGATTATTCGTCATAAGCTTCATTGTCCGCACACCCAGATCACGTAAAATCTGCTCCAACAGATTTAGCTTCAGAAACATTTTAACGGTGGAAAATAATCACAGTAATACTAACAAGTGAGATTTGGGTGTGAAAAGGATGGAAGTTATTGTTATTATCTTATGAAACAATTCCAACAGACAATTTCTGTAGAAGATTGTTAAAACATCAACTAGGAATACCTGTGCACCAATGCCATATTCTCGTGAATCAACAGGAAGTCCCAGTTCCTCGTTTGCTTCCACTGTATCTCGACCAGCATCCTGCAGATCGTAAGCACGAAGCTTATGACCCAAACCAATGCCTCTTCCTTCATGGCCGCGGAGGTATACTAGTACACCTCTGCCAGCAGCCTCAATCTGCTGCATTGCAAGTGCTAGTTGGTTCCCACAATCACATCTGGCAGATGCAAATATGTCTCCCGTGAGGCATTCTGAATGCACCCGCACAAGAACATTCTCTCCATCTCCAATTTCACCCTTTAGGTAGCAAAATTACTTGTAAGCAAGTAGCTTTTAACAAAATAACACAAGCATCATGTATGTTGTAACATAAGCAAGCAGGATATAATCAATGCTATCACTCTCCCCAGTTGCTGGAACTTCAGCTTGTGTCAATTCCATATAGCCAGAAATAGGTGCTCGTGCCTAAATGACTAGCTTCGGGAAAACCAAGTGGTGTTTCACTCATTTGAATATGAAAAGACCTAGAGTTAGATCCCCTCTAGAAGTCATCTCCTTCAACCATCTCCCTTGATTTAAAATCATCATATTTAACTAGTTTTGACTAAAGAAGAAAACAATACTTTAATAAACAAGTATTTCACAAAAGAATTAAACAAGATATTCTGCAACTGTGATATATATGAAATTCAATTGATCATATGGTCTAGCTTTCGGACTGTAAATAACACAATTTCCATAAACTTATAATAAATAGGAAACTAGCTAGAACTTGATCACAGATAAGACTGAAGTAAATAAGCAGAAAAGTAAAGAATCAATAGATCATTGCCAAAAGTTGCAAATACTGCTCACCTTAACCATGGCAATATGCTCTATACCATCTAAGACTGATCTATAACAGTAAGCTGTGAATGGTCCCCACATTGTCGGTAACCGAGCAGCAGATGATTGATCTACCAATTTATCTCTCTTCCTCCTATACCTGTGAATTGTAATCCACATAGACATCATAAATGATACTATCAGGCTCCCCTTCCCATTAGGATTATACATACAGAAACTTCATTTCCACATATGGACTCAGCACATCAAACTCTACAAAATGATGATAATCAAAAGAAGCTCAAACCTATACCTGGAAACCATTTAAAATGCATCAATAGAAGATAGCCTTCAAACCAAGAACATCATGTAGAAGCAAAATAAGACATTGGTCCACAATAATTCCACGCTCTTAATTAACTTCTACTCTCAAATGACTACCTTAAATGTTACAGACCAATATTAGTGAGCAATATAACTGTGTATCAGTAAACAAAAAGAGCATATGACTGCTAAAAACAACAATACAATTTGATCGACATAACTGCTATATTGTATGTTCTAACTCAATCGACACACAAGCAGAAAATTCAAAATAGTAACTAAATAGCTTCAGTTTATTCAAAGGCATCAATGTTTGCTTTTCAACAGAAAAATTTGTTTCCTTTTCAAAAGAAAAAGTCATCCATTTAGTTGCATATGATGGACCAACCCATGATTAAGTTACAAAAGTATAGTGATTCCTTCCAAGATGAGTGCAAAGCAAATAATCTAAAAGAAGAAAAAGATAACATACCTAATTAGATCAGCAATTGAAATAATTTTCAGATTCTCCTGCAGTGCAAATTCACGAAGTCTTGGTAATCTAGCCATGGAGCCATCATCATCTACTACCTCGCACAGAACTCCAACAGGATCAAGTCCAGCTAAAGCAGCAAGATCAACTGAAGCCTCTGTATGACCAGCTCTTTTTAAGACACCACCCTCCCGGTACCTCAGTGGAAAAATATGGCCCGGACGATTGAAATCATCAGGTCTCGAATCTTTGGAAGCAAGAGATAACACTGTTGTTGCCCTATCATGAGCAGAAACCCCTGTGGTTGTACCATGTTTGGCGTCCTACAAAAGCAGATGCAGGGAAAAACGGAACTTACTAACTGCCACATAGATTAACAGTATGGCATAAGATAGTTCAATGTCCCAGTCATGCTGCCAGGCATCCATACTTAAGGCCTATTCTATTTCACGAAAGGTGTACAGAGAGCTTTTCAAGGACCTTTTTCGCAGTTCTAATATAAGAATGGAATTAATTACTCCATCTAATATAAAAAATATTTCTCCACTTGGAGATATCTTTTTACTTCCCATGATGAGAAGCTGAAGGTGTAAAACATATGTATCGTATGAGTATAATCATTTCTGAATAATGACAACAGGGAGAAGAAAAACAGAACTTCCCTGAAAAGGAAGTTTAAACTTCTCAAAGGGACTCAATCATCCTACTGTACGATTGTCAATGCTCCAAATAATTTCATACTCTCCATGACTTGAACAATTTGTTGCTCTTTACAAGCTTTACTTTGTTAAGAAAGTCATTTGCCAAATATTAACGTAATATGGAGAAAACATCAACACTACATTTGTTTTTACTCAAAGAAAGATTCTTATTGCTTCCAGTAAGAAGCTATCCATGCAAACATCATTACTAGCATAATATAAAATTTTCCAGATATGAGTAAAGTCAGAAAAACACACACCACTGTAACTGTGAATGCAGTACGAAGCTTTTCATCATTTTCGTTTTGGGAAACCATCAAAGGGAGTTGCAGCCTGTCTAAATCTTCTCCTTTCATGCTCACACAAACTATTCCGGTACCATGCTTCACAATGAAAGCCATCGCTTCAGGTGTTGCCAACTCTGCAGCCATGATAAGATCTCCTTCATTTTCTCTGTCCTCATCATCTACAACAAGCACAATCTGCAACAGTAGATCCTAGTCAAATAACTGGAAGAAAAACTATAGTTTAAATAAAGAACTTGTGAAAAATGAAGTTAGAAAAATGGTACTGAATAATTCACTATCTACATAAAGTTGGGCAAACTCATAAGATAATTACCTTGCCTTGGCGAATTTCTTCAATGGCCTCAGGTATGGAAGAAAAACCTGCTGTGGGGCGATCCAGATCGAATTCATCATCCCTAACGGGGAAAACATCCCTAATGAGGGTGGTATCAACTGACAGAGTTCCAAGTGCTGTTGTATCACGATGTACCTCCATGCTGACTGAACCAGCATTAATTGCAGCACGTTTTGCAGCAACATTCTTGCCATTAATATTGGACTGTAGCGCACCTTCATCAGATACTAGTGCTGCTTGAGTTTTGCCAACAGCCTTGATGCCCAAATGGGTTTTACAATCATTAAGTCGGATCAAGGTGAAATCAGACGTGTATCCGTTTACAGAGAAGGCATTCATTGGATGTAATCCATTGAATGACTTGAAGTTTCTGCCAAATGCCACAGACGAATGCAGATCAACACATATCCCATACCACTATGAATAAAAGATTTGATTGGTAGAGAAAGAACAACGGCAACATAACCAAAAAAATAAAGTGTAACTTTATGAATCCAAGCCAGGAACAATTCACAAGGTTTATACCTCTCAAGAAAATGTTAATTATGTGAACAATCATATCTGCATTACAAACGACTTATGAGGACATCTCAAGCAAGAGTGATGTTCAGAGCTTTCAACTGAACCTAAGATAAGTATTTCCAATTCGGAAAATTTTCGGTATCTAATTTCAAGACACCAGAATGGCTGGTAATAAAATTTTGATTCTTTTGAGTAAGCTTGGGCGTTTCCAACCTAACAGAAGAGTGTTCATTGCTCACCAATACTTAAAAGGCTTCCACTTAATTCATTGTCTTCCTATATAACCAACTCCATAAAAACACCTGAATCAATTTAAAGTATCGGGAAGGAAAACATCCCATCTTTGACACACCAGATAATGAACCGCAAGGGTCAACTAATCTATCAAGGACAAAACTTGATCACCAAAAATAAAAAGGAAAAATAAGCTCTTCGAAACAAGGACTAAAAGAACAAACTGAATGACCCTCATTAACTAAAATGTTCAAAAGCAAGAAAAGTCAAGCAAAATCGAAACGATCATCTATTAAAAAGCTGATTGCCAAAGGTACAAAAAGAATGGAACTTTCGAACCCAAAACAGCTAAACATTGAAATCCAAATGGAAATAAACAAACTGAGTACTCACTGAGGGCATGAAACAGATTGTCTCGGAGTGGTTGTTGAAGGGCATGAAGAGAAGTTGATGGACGCCATTGCTTGTTTTGGCTTCTCTCCTCTAAAAAGGTAACGATATTTCTGAATTATAATGCCAAAGAGGTCTCATTCACGTGTATTTATAACGGCTGACGATGTATGAAGAAGAAGAGCAGTGGGCAGCGTTGAATAGGAAAAAAGATGGTACGAAACTGATGAAGAAACGACGAACTTGTCCACATAGAACTATAGAAGGGTCTTACACGCGGGTGACAAATTAGGCATGCGACCAACCATGTTACTAGTCATGATCTCCTCGCAGGTCAGGGTCTCGTGTTTCGAGAAAATCTGTCTTTAATAAGGGCAATTTGCCGAGCTGTCCGCTTATAAGCAGTATTCTAAAATTCATTCAGACCGATCATCGAATCGGTAACGTAATAATTATATAATAATTATATTAAATTATATATAATATTTAAAATATTTAAAATAAATATAGAAAATTGTCAAATCGGATCAGTTTGACTGGTTAAATTGACCGATTTTGACCAGTTTAAACTTGGTCAATTTATAATCGATTTTGAAGGATAAATCGGAACGAACTATTTACTGGTCACCGATCAAATCGGTCAATCCGGTCCAAATTTAAAAACAAAGCTTACAACCATTTCCCATTTTTGTGCATTTCTTTATTGAACACCAAGTTTTGTTTTGCGTACATTTGTTCATGTCCTCTTCTTAATTTTTAATCTTCAGAAATACGAAAGTACTAAAATTGACATAGGTTTTAGGCTTCTTCCATCAGAAACACTATAATTAAAGTTTAGGATTCGATTCATAAGTATAGGTTAAAGAACTGCACACATGATTATGTGATTTTAATATTGTTTCCACTTGATTACTTATGATTCTGTAAGCTTTCAAATGATAGATAATTTATGGGCAGAGGCAGTTGAAATACTTGAGAGCTTTCTTGCCAACATTTATATCTAACGTTTTCTATGAGTACAGACAATGGAATGTGACCAAAATGTGGGCAATTGTACTCCAAGATCTGATAACAATTGCGTGTACGGAGGGAAAGATAACTGTCGGAAAATTTGTTGGAATCAGACGCGTATGTTTGGAAGTAAATGAAAGATTTTAAATCATTTAAATTTTTGGTTTGATTTATTTTAATAATTTTTATTATTAAAAATTAATCTGTTATTAATTATTTAGTTAAATTAATAAATTATAATTAATTAATTAATTTTTATAAATTTACTCGTAAGATTTATGAAAATCTGCCTGTGTTATTTATTACAGTATTTCTAGAAAGTGGTTAGATATGCAAATAGTTTTAAATATAATTATCTATACTTTGAACTTAATTGATACATTCCTTGTAATTTGATATTTTATTATGTCAATCTTCTTATTTTATAAATTATCATTTACTTTTTAATGATATTTTTTAATTATCACATGATTTTTTGATATTTTATTATAGATTTATTTATATTTTAAATTTAATACTATTACTTCATTATAAAATTATTTAAAAATTAAAATATATCATAATGTAACATAGAAAGTAATGTGTTTTTATCATATTTTATTATTGATTTATTTATTTATATCTAGAATAAAATAATATTAAAATTATTAAATTTTAATACTAAACCTCATTATAAAAGCATTAACAAATAAAAATTTAACATAATATAACATAGAAAGTAATATCACGTAAAGATAAGTGATAATTTTTAAAATTAAGAATTTAAATGAAAATAAATTAAATCATATAATCTAATAAAATTGCTTTTTTAAACCATAAAAAACCATAAAGTCACAGGTTCAAGTCATGGAAACAACCTCTCTCTAAAACATTAAAATGGAGATGTATTAAATGAGAAAAAAGTCAACGCTCTTGAACTTATTATTATTTTTAATTAATGAAGACGATAGTTTTAAGACTTCCATCTTCTACTTCTAGATTGTCAAAAAGGATGGATCTCACACTGTTTGAAAATTGTTCTTTTTTTTTTATTCAAAGCCAATTCAAAGCACCCTGAAAAGTCATTGACATTGAAAAATGAAAATGGTCCCAAAGTCTGTTCCTTCAAATAGATTAATTCGGTGCTTTCTTTATAAATTATAATCATCCTTTGACGCTAAAGTTAATTAAAAGAATCACGTTAAGTGATTAACCCTAGAGGAGTCGGTCTAAAAGACATTAAAAATAAATACACCAACATCGTCAATGGCTTTTATGGTCTAACTAACACTCATCACCCAATCCAATCGCATGAGACGGGGTGACCTTAGCTACGTACTCGACGGGTGGTGAAATGAACTGGAAGCTAACGACGAAAACAGTAGTCGCCAAGGAGCCATGTCACATTCGCTGCACGTTAAACGCACCCAAGTGACCCTCTCGTCATGCATCACGTTTTGGACTTCAACCGTCTGGTGTTGGAGGATTTCTTTTGGTTTCGGAAGTTTGACTGTCGTATTGAAGGAACTTGGAAACTTACACTCAAATCTTTCGTTTTCGTTTGATTATGTTTTTGACGATTTCATAATATCCTATCATATCTTGCACGTGATTTAGAAATTAGGTACCTCAAATTCATTCAAGAAAATAGTGGATAAGAGATTTGAAAGATCACGTCTATGAATAAATAAACTTTAATAAAGTCGTCTTTTTTAAAGATAGAAAGCCTATAGAACCATCTGGCTACTTTCACCAAATTTCTTGCAATTGGTCAAGTGATCTTTCGTGTTGAAGACCATCATCCGATCCAAGACTAGATTAGAAAAGATATACCAGTGTGGCTCTCCGATTCAAACATTTGACGTAATCATATGCATGAATATAGGGCACTCTAATTAACTTTTTTTTTTCTTTAAATGTAAATTCATTATTAATATTTTATTAAAATGTAAGTTTGGGCTAAATCTTCTTTTGAGGGTATCACTTAGTCTTTTCTTGGACCTTCATTATCGAAATATTCATTCATTTGAATCTCACATAGATTAATTTATTTCTCATATGAAATGTCAACTAACACGAGTGACATATATCTCATGTCCATCGAGATAGACAAAGTAGATTGGAGGACTACTAATGCCTTCTTTATGAGAGAATGTTGGGGTCATCGTTAACATTTGCTCAAAAGAGGCTTTGGGTAGTTATGGATTCTCTTCCTCAAGCTTGCTGAAAATAGATTGACTGTACCATCTTTCAAACTTCTCAAGATTCGAGAAGTGATAGTATGAATAGAGCATCAATGAGGAGTATGAAATTCATTCTCGTAGTTTGTTATCCACTCCATAAATTTGAATGGAATTAAATATTTCATCATATGCTATGTTAATAATGTAGTAACCAATGATTTTAAAGCTAGACTGAACTGACCAATTGGATCAAAATAAATATGAATCAACTTGATTTCTATCTGATTTGTACTTATAACCCTTATGAAGAAAAAAATAGTCAGTTAAGTAATAAATCGACCGATTTTCTTCAACCATGGAGAATCAAAAATTTGAAAAAATTAATAACATAGAAAAAGTGAAAATGACAGCATCTTTGTTGTGAACACAATTGAAGAAGATGAAGAGAGTGAAGAGATAATGAGATAAAGAAGCTTAGAGAGTAAGACCAAGAGCAAGAGTTGTCGCACAGAATCAATTGAGTAGGCTTTCAATCATGTAATTCCCTCGGTCTTAGTATCAATGTTAAAGGATGACAATTTTGCCATACATGGTTTTAGAACTTTTTTTTGTTTGCTTTGGAAGCAAGACATAGTATAACTCTGTAAAAACATAAAGATAAATCTATATGTTAAAAGTCAACAATAATTATCATTAGTCTATTATTTTGTGTGACGGAGATTTAAAGACTTGACCAAATATGTTGCATAAAGAAAGCCAAGTTAAGTGTGTGGTTGAAATTGTTTGTAAACTAGTATAAATAGATGTATTAGGCCTTGGTGCAAAGCATCCCAAAATTGTGATTGTGAGTGAGAGTGAGAGCTAAAAGTGTTCTAGCAAAATATTGTGAGAGTAGTAACATGTTGTAAATTAATAGTATTTGTGTGATTCAAAATATGCTTTGTACTTGCCACTTTGATAAATCTTGTACATCAGAAATAATCACTATTGTACTACTTTCTTTATGAGTTAAGAACCCACTAATAAAATTGCATATTTGATAGTATTTACTGTTATCAAAATTCTCTCCAAATAATCAATAAGTGGTATCAGAGCAGGCAATCAAAGACCAACATCAGAAAAGGCGAGCGTGGTCAGACACTAGTGTACTAAAGGAAAGCACATAGTCTGGGACTATAAAGTTATTGTCAAGGAAAAAACTTGGTTATTTGAAGACATTACGAAGCCACTATGGCAGATCTAGCCAGTTCATCCAGCTTAATTGAGAAGCTCAATCACATTAATTATAGTAACTGGAGTATCCGTATCCAGTTTTATTTGTTGGGCCAAGATTAATGGAGTGTTGGTGGTGGTCAAGAAACTACTCCAGTTGATCTAGAGGAGCTCAAAAAATACAAGATCAAGTGTGGTAAGGCTATGCACACACTTTCAATAACTATCGAAGATAATCTTTTGTAATATATTAAAGAAGCTAAGACACCACAGGAAGCTTAGGATGCTTTTGCGACATTGTTTTCAAAAACAAATGAAGTAAAGTTGCAAAGCCTCAAGAATGAGCTTCAAACACTAACACAGCAGGACATGACAATTAGCCAATACTTTAATAAAGTAAAGGCAATATGTTCCCAGATCTCCAAATTGGATCCAGAAAGTGCAATTGCTGCAACGAGGATGAGAAGAAATATTATTCACGACCTATGACCAGAAGATAATGCTCTTGTTATTACTATTCGTGGATGGGCTCAAGAACAAACTCTGACAAAGTTGGAAAATTTGTTAGCTAATAAAGAACCACTAGCTAAACAAATGTTTGGAGTTACAAGTAAAGATAAGGAGAAAGCTTTCTACACCAACACAAGAAATTTTAAAATGAAAGAAAAGGAGAAAAGAAGCTAGGTGGAGGGCCAAAGAACCATCAAAGCAAAAACTTCAAGCATAAGGGAGCAAGACAAGACAAGTGCAACAATGAACAAGATGATAAGCAACATTAGAAGAAAAATTATAAATGCTATAATTGTGGTAAGAAAGGCCATTTCACTTGAGATTGTTGGCACAAGCGGTCTGAAGGCAATGCTGTGGCTTCAACCCATAATGACAATGAGGATGAATGGAATCTTCATGCCTAGGAAGCAGTAGAAGAATAAGTAAAAGTTAAAGAGGAGGAAAGTATCCTCTCATAGTTGTAAGAAAATCAAGCCTTTATAGTTGTTCATGATAAAGTATTAAACTACAAGAATGATTGGATTGTTGACTCTAGGAGTTCCAATAATATGATTAGAGATAGCAACAAGCTTCTAAACCTATCAAAATACAAGGGAAGAAGAGTTATGGCGACAGCTAACAACTCCAAAATATCGATCACTCACATTGGCAAAATAGTATTATACCTCGGTTTAACTCACACCAAGTACAACTACCAAATGTTTATCATGTACCTGGAATGAAAAGAAATTGCTGTCAGTATCCCAGTTGACATCTTCTGGTAACTTTATGGTGTTTGGTCCAAATGAAGTCAAGGTGTGCCGAAGTGTGAAGATCATGAGTGAGCCAATCATGGAAGGAAGACGACTCAAGTCCATCTATATGATGAATACTCAAGTAGTATATGTGGATAAAATAAGAAAGAATCAGACAACTGATCTTTGGTATGCTTAATTAAGTCATGCCAACTATCACAAGCTAAAGGCAATGATGAAGCAGTCAATGATCAAAGGGCTTCCTCAACTTGAAGTTCGAGAAGATAGGGTGTGTGAAGGATGTAAGTATAGTAAAGCCCATCAATTTCCATATGAAGGGTCTAAGTTCAAAGCTAAAGTATCACTGGAGCTAGTTCACTCAGCTATGTTTGGCCCAGTAAAACAATCATCAATCAGTGGTTTTCGATACCTGATAAAATTTATTAATGATTTTTCTAGATATGTATAGGTCAACTTTCTAAAAGAGAAGTTAGAAGCTTTAAGAAAAGTCAAGGAATTTAAGAAGAGGGTTGAAAAAGAATTAGGCAGCAAACTACAATGCCTTCCCATAGATAATGGAGGAGAGTACACATCAGCAAAGTTTGCACAGTTATTGCAACAATGCAATATAAAACGACAGTTGACCTGTCTAGGCATGTCACAGTAGAATGGTATTGCTAAAAGGAATAATAGACATCTCGTAGAGATATATAGAAGCATGTTGCATGCCAAAAATGTGCCACTAGAATTTTGGGCTGAATGTATGAAGACAACTACTCATGTGATTAATAGACTGCCACAAGCATCATTGGGATTTGTGTCTCCATTTGAGAAGTTATGGAAGATCAAGCCAGTAAGTAGTTACTTTCACTTATTTGGCTGTGTATGTTTAATATTCGTACTAGATAATCTATGTGAGAAGTTTGACAAGAAGGTTGTTTGATGCATCTTTGTTGGATATGATGTCAAAGAAAAGGCTGGAGATGTTGTAAACTAGAAACAAGATGTTGATATATGTCAAGAAACATGGTTTTTAATGAAGCATCATCTTGGTGGTCACTGCAAGCAGTCCTATTATTAGATTCAAAGGAGATTGAAGAAAAGCTAAAAGATGTAGAGGATAGTCAAAGGTTAAAAATGTTCAACAAAGTAAAATAATGAAGATAAAAAAAAAGTACCTATGAAAATTGAAGATAATAGTGAAGGCACTTCTAGTTCACCAAAAGAGAAAAATCCATGGCAAACAGGGGTGGATCAGGAGGTCCATGAAGAAGAAAAGCCAAACTAAATGGAGAAATTTAAAGTAGAAGAAGCTCCTCAACAAACTATATGAAGATCAACTAGACTGAGAAAGCCAAATCCTAGATATGTTATTGTAGCTCTAGTTGAAGATTATATAGTGAAAAAACTAGCTACTTATGAAGAAACATCTAAAAGTAAAGCATAGCGATTAGGCAAGGTGAAATCAAGAATAGAATTAAAATGAGATATGGGAGTTAGTGGAAAAACTCAAGGACGTAAAACCCATATCATACAAATGGGTTAACAAATTGAAAACCTAGATGGTTCAATTGAAAGATACAAAGCTCGGTTTATTACTCAAGAGTTTTTCCCAATAATATAGACTAGACTATGATGAAAATTTTAGTCCAGTGGCAAAAATCACCACTATACGTGTTTTGCTAGCATTGGCAGTAACAAGTCGTGGAAGTTATGGCAGAAGGATGTGAAAAATATTTTCCTACATGGCGAACTGAACTAAGAAATCTTTATGAATTAACCACAAGGGTTTTAGAATAAAACTTGTTCACAATTCATGTGTAAGTTGAAAAAGTCTTTGTATGGGTTAAAGCAAGCCCCAAGAGCATAATATGGGAAGATAACATAATTCTTAGTCAGGATGCAGATATTCAATGGCTTCATCAGACTCAAACATGTTTGTCAGATTTTAAGATGGAAATATGGTAGCTGCAACATCCCACTACCATAAAGCAAATACCCGAGTACCCGAAGGACATTCAAGTACCTACCTTATGATAACGGTATGTTGGAGCAAACCAATCCGATATACACATGGCAATCTAACTAACACATGGCATCATCTAACAAACTCGAAAA